>JAHZND010001092.1:0-32078 GCA_027744115.1 Acrocyrtus sp. NNG-2020
CCACTCCAAACATATTTTGTAAAGGCTGCTGTTAATCGCGTTATTAATTTTTACGGCAAGTCTCACCCAAGTTAGCGACATAATTTTTTGTCTTTTATAGAAACCAAAAACTTTCACTTTTTATTCCTGCACCTGAAACTACGGCAATCCTCTCGTCTCAAAATGATTTCTGAAGTAGCTCATATCCTGGTTTTATAAGCTGAAAACCATGCCAAATTAGAGACTTAAAATTATGGCGACATTAGTCAACATGTACTATTACTATATATTACTTTTATCGCAATTTACAAAATCAAATCAGTAGTGATTGTAAAATCAAAATTTTCCGAACGAAGTAAAACATCAAGTCAAAAGTTTTGTGCTATGTATGAACACGCTTTTTCTGATTAATATGTAAATCAATAAACTGCTAATTCCAATACAACGGTGCAAGCGCGGGACACAATATAAACTGCAAAATTAGCTAAAATTACGGTCATTACTTCGGAATCCAAATAGCGGTAATATAATAAGTAGGTATTAGTATAGACTTGATTATATATGAAGTATGGGTAGGCTGGAATCATTTAGCTGGCAATTTACTGAATATGCATGTTTTAAAAAAGAGGAACTATAAATTATCAACATTACCTACACTGAAATATCAATAGTGGTATTAACTCGAAATTTTACGAGTTTTAGATATTTTTTGAATTTTGTGAGTACCAGATCAGTAAGTATTTTCAATAAGTATCCGATTGTCATGTTAGATTTTTGGAATCTGAAGGACAAAGGACAACAAACAGGACAAACCCTTCACGATACTGTGGAAAATTTTAGTGCAGCGAAACGGTTTTCATTGAAAAGTTTTTAGAAAGTAAACAAATTTTTTCTGCAAACGAAATACAGAACAGGATAAAGTATTGCATTCAGTGAAAACACTGAAATTCTTGTTCTTACAATCCCCGACATCAAAAAGGTTTTCGATATCAGTTTCACATCGTCAGAAATTGGTTTAAAATTGCTTTATCAAATACCAACTTATGTTACAATTGCAATCAAGTGAATCAAGTGCTGAAATTTCATTAAATGACTCAATTTTAAAAAGTGCTTATAATATACCATATAATAGCTGCCCTATAATCAATCCGAGTTTTTTTTCTTAATTCTTGGAATAGTTTTATAAATTAATTATAGGATTCCTCTACGATAGACTAAAACTGTCGTTAAAAGAATATGCATGATGACAACAGGTGTAGATCTATTTCAGTAGTCAGTATGTAAAATTGGCTGTATGATAAGCTTTTGTCTCTACTCTCTACATTTCACCAGATACTCAAATATAGAGTTGCTTAATGCTTATCAATGATAAACCATTTTGTAAACCATGACACTGACAACTACATGATAACCTTTCTATTTAGTTATGGATATGGAATAATAGTACAACATCATCACACACGTTTCATTTTCTGTACTTTCCCCCATATAATTGGCATTGTCTTAAACAATTCGACAGACGGACAACATTCAAGCGTGGATTTGACAAGATGACGTAACATTACATAAATCGTTCTATAATAAATTTCATCATCTATCTCTATCTATCTTCCAGTCCAAGCTGTTCAGTATACACCTGACCTCAGTTTAGGTAGGAATAACTTATTTGGCTTTTTTTTTGGCAGTCGCCGCCCATGCAATGGATAAATTAATTATGCTTAGTTTTGGCCTACTATGCCTTATAGGCATAATAGAAGCTCAAATTGTGAACACGAACAGTGGACCCGTTCAGGGAAAAAATTTTACTTCCAGAAATGGACGAACATTTTCCGCTTTCATGGGGATACCTTACGCAAAGGCACCGGTTGGAAATTTGCGTTTTAAGGTTAAAAGTAATAATAATTATTTACCTGCTCAGAAATTAACCAAGTTAAATATAATTTATTAATGATGGCCTAAACAAAAAACAGTCCCCTGAGCCAGTGGAGCCTTGGACGGAAGTGAGAGATACTACATCCTTTGGCCCGTGGTGTCCTCAAGTGATCTACATACCTCCAGTATTACTCGACGATAAAACCAGAGGGGAAGAAGATTGTCTTACAATTAACGTTTTCACACCTAAAAATCTTGACGACGACTCAGCACCGCTTCCAGTACTGGTAAAGATTCATGGAGGCTACTTCATGTACCTGGGCTCTAGGCTATTATGGTGATCGAGCAAGGGTCACAGTATACGGGGAAAGTTCAAGTGCAGCGGGAGTACAGTATCTTCTACTGTCGCCGACTAGTAAAGGTCTCTTCTCTGCTGCAATATCTTCAAGTGGAACAGCCTTCAAAGTTAACTCATTTCAAGTAGATCCGTTAGGAATCGCCCGTAAAATCTCAGCGGAAGTAGGATGCGGAGAGCACAACGAAGATAATGCGAGAATGGTGGAATGTCTCAGAGCAACGAACTCTTCCGAATTTGCCTTGCTAACAGATGAGTTTACGGTACTGAAATTAAAGTTAAATAAATAATTAATTAACTTTTATTGACTAAATATTGACGCGCATTATTAATCCAACAGAAAGTCCTGAAGGATCCGATGAGAATATATTCCCCGTCCGTGGAATTGGAGGGAACCTCGACAGACCCATTTTTAACAGCTCATCCATACGAAGTGTTCATTTCCGGAGGTCAGTCGAGTGTCCCTTGGTTACTTGGCGTAAATTCCGGAGAAGGGCTCATAACAACTCTGAATGCGCTCTCGAAGCGGGTCGAGTGGGTACCCAAATTCAATTCAGAGTGGCTCGACTTAGCTCCAGAATTTCTGATTTACAACGAAAGTCATACCGACTGGACAGAGAAAATTACGAACTCTTACCTGAGCTTGTATAGGCATAATAGAACAATTGACTTTGATGAAGATTTGGCAGGATTCACAGACATGTTCACGGATAGACTTTATGTGCACTCGTCCATCCACGCGGCCAGGATCCAGGCGCGACGCTCTCCAGTTTACTTCTACTACAATGACTTTTTCACTTCCAGGAACGTGAATGGACTTGGTAACTGAAAAACTGTTTTTAATTTGCCTAATTGAACTAATTAAAATTATTATTGACTCATTTTTTACACTATCACTTCGCAGGAGTAAATCATGGAGAGGAGATTGCTCTGCTTTTCTCTCCAGGAAATTTTGAGGACCCAATTATAGACGAAGGTCATCCCGACTATGAGCAGTCTAAAGTTATGGTCAGCATTTTCGCGCAGTTTGCGACCAATCCGTAAGTGACAAGTTTATACGGGATAAGAAATCTTTTTTTAGCAAGATAAAGAAAGTTTATTAATTTTTAATTTAAATAAAATTTTACTTACGTTCAGGCATAATGTGAAATATGAAGATAGAACGCTGCCTCCTATTGCCCCAGACCACAACAATAATACGTTGAACTGCTTCCTATTTATAAATGGAGACAGAGGTCAGCAAGGAGTATCTACAATTCCGCAGAATGTTATCGACAGAGTCAACTTCTGGGAAGATAATGGGATACCTCCTTATCAAGACTATGCTAAGGTATAGCATTTTACATAACGTAGACTCATTTTGTTATCTCCAATAAATTAATTTAAAACTCATTTAATTCTGAACATTTCTATGACTGGATACCGCATTTCCGTCAGCTTTCACGGTTGCATAGCCGAAAAAGCTTTGAAAATGCACTTTACAAATATCTGTTGCGCACTAAGGAAAACTGCGTATTTTACTAGGTAATTACTGTGCGTAGCTGAACCAGCTTGAATGACATTGTGCATTGCGGTGGGTAAAGGAAAAATAATTAATTGCATTTTAATGAAATCGAGCAGACTACTGACTTTTAGCCACAAAAGCCACAAAAACTGTGTTACTCGTAACAGTGACATATTTATTATCACAAGTTCTTTTTCGCATTTTATAGAGTTCTCCGTAAAATATTTTAGACTTAGGCTGTTACCAAATAGTAGACCCCAGTTGCTTTCCTGCAAGACAATTAAAAGCAAATTATAACGAAGTTTACTGCGAAAAAAAATCAATTCATATGATGGGGGCTTGATCTTGAATTATCACGAACTGGATGGTTTTGCGATTTGAATAAAAAAAGGCGATAGTAGATAAGCTGCTTAGATATGCCGATTTCTCATTGTCCTTTTCTTATCAGTCTTCCATACAAATGTGGAAATGATAAAGACCTACGCAGCTTTGGCTTCTATACCCCATTTTTATTCAAATCAGAAACCATTTAGTTCGTCATAATTCAAAATCGAGATCCAACTTGCATTCACATACGGGAAAGGAAAGCCACAAATATTTGATTTTTCAAAAAGCTAAAATACGTTTTTTCTATTTTATTTAAATTTCTATTCCAACCAAGTCCAACGAAGAGCCGCCGTTTTAGAGAAAACAATTAAATAGGCAATGGAAACCAAAGCTGCTTACCTAGGTACTTATCACTATCAGTCTTATCAGTTCTTCTCTTATCAGTAATCAAGTACGAGGACAAAGCCTGTATCATTTCTACATTTGCATATGGAAGACTGATAAGAAATAGACAATGACAAATCTGCGCATATCTAATCAGCTTATCTACTATCGCCTATTTTTTATCAAATCGGTAAACGATTCAATTCGTCTTAATTCAAGATCGGGGCTCCTTTGTAGATGTACGCGATAAAGTAAGGAAACGTTAATTTGTCTTACTCCTTTTCTACGTGTTCGCCCATTCTGACCGATTCCGAGCATGGAGTGCACGTCCTTCTCACGACGAAGTCGTCCCATGACTCGCACTTGCATGCGTCAAAGTTTTCGTTGGTTATACTTGCGATGAATAAGGTCACGCTGTAAAAGTGGTGACAAAGACCTATTGAAAATATTCAGAAAAGTACACAAGATAATTTCACATTACAAATAAAATCATTTACCGTTTCAAAATGAAAAATGAGACGGAAGTCGTTACAGATAAAAATATTTCAAAATACCGTCTGTTCTTTCGCAGTACTGGGAGCGACCATTGTTAGCTGCCGACATTTAATTACGATTTTTTACTCCAGATTGATATTTTTTAACAAAACTAAAAAAGTATGAAAATTAAATCTTTGCCTGTCGTACGATAAAAGTCGACCGTCCCTCTCTTCTCATTGCTTCCGTAATGAATGTACGGATATGCCGAGTCCGGGGAGCTTGTGTGAATAATCTACGAAAGTAATAATTCAAGATACAATCTGGAAAAATAATATTTACGAGTATTAACACGCTTTCGCGTACATCTACAAATACAGCATCGTTTTTGTCCAGTTCAAGTTCAGGCTCTACTCCGAAGCCATCGATTTCGTCAAAGCCCCAGCCAAGAGGATCCAGTCCTAAATATTGTTAATAAAAATTCAGCATATTATTATAAAATTGTCTTTTGATATCCACTTGAAAAGAGCTAAAAATGGAGGAACCCTTTTTTACCAGTAATTCTGCCAACTGGCGCTCCTCCAACTCCCTCCTTCAAATTATTCCCTATTACACCTGCTAAATGCGCCCCAAATGAAAATCCGATGATGTGAAGCTTATCTAGATGAATCAGCTCCTTCCTTTTCCACCTCAGTAGCATCCGTGAAAGGTGATCTGCTGTGGAGACGAGTCAGCGAAGCAAGCCTTATCGCTGACATCCTCTTCGGCCAAATTTCTGGCCACTGGATCTCAATGATATTGTGTGGGTTGTGCTTTCCGTATTTTTCCGTTAGGGCTAAGTCCACAAATTTATTACAAAATAATTAAATGAAAGAGAGAAAATTACAGGTGTAATTATTGGCATAGCTCATAGCTCACCTGAAATTATCTGCCGCCACAATTTGCTCGTTCACATGCCTCTGCTTCAGAAATTCGAATGGAACAAGCGACAAAATTAATTTCGTTGGGTTGCTCTTATCCCAAATCTGTCTTTCAATGGCATCCTTTAGATTTCCGTTTGCGGGAAGCTTTGCATTGAGCCCATAGCTAATTTAAAAATACTTTTTAATTAATTTATAAGACCTTTTCCTCCATGTTTTAACTGCCTAATAATAAGATTAAGTTTTTTAGCGGTTACCTCATTGTGCTGTGCACCGTCATAATAGTTTCCAAAGGAGGACCTCTGAACACATGATCATGTCCCCCTCTGTGTCCTTTCCTCGAACTTTTCTTTTTCTGACATTCCGCACTGCTCATCGTCTCGGGGTCATCTGGCGCACAGAGCTTATCCGGTGGAGCCTTGGCACCGTCACCGTCCTCAATGTCGTCGTTCATCACACTCATTCCTTTATTGGAGCAATGCCTCGAATGGCGAGCCGTATTGTTTTGGTCAACTGAACAAATTATCGCGTTCCTAACTGCTCGCCCAATGATTCCGCAGAGGAGCTCGAACGCCTGCACTTCCTTATCGATCTCTTCGCTTGCTTCGTCCAAGTCGACTGTCTTCTTTACAGCTAAAATCCAAAATAGTTAATTTGAGTTGATTTTTTTGCATATTTTCCATTAAAAAATTATATTTTAATGGACCATACGAAGCGAATTGTATTTTAAATTGAAGACGTTATCCGCAACGTTCAAAATTTTCAGCTGGTTTGTATTGAGTAGCTCCTCAAACATGGGCTTCTTCCGGAAAATTAGGTGCGCCAGACCCTTATCCTCCTTCGGACTATCTTCTTCCGGGTTATTTGCCATCGCAGGGGGGATTATGATAACACCTTTTTGAGTGTCCTCGCTGGAATGCTGCTCAGCGGGGCTATGCTCAAGAACTGTTCGGTTGGGGGCTGTTCCATTATTGTGGGCGTCTTCTAGACCCGTACTAATTGAGATTGCAGTTACTAAATAAATTATTACAGAGGTAAAGCAGCCCACTTGCATCATTTTACTGGGATAAAAATTTTTTTTTGGAATAGCTGCAATTTGCACGATCTGAATTTCTTAGTCTTAAAATTAAGCTCAGCTTATTCTTCCCAAAAAATGATTTCTGATGGTAATGATGACATTCATCGCATTGGCTGAATCGAACATTGTTCTTGAACTGACATTGCATTGATCGGAGATAATTATATAATTATGCGAGATGATATTGAAGATGAGAAGAATTGCATTGTTTTCTATAAAACCCAAACATATAAGTCCTTGCTTGAGCACGCATTAAAACTGTAGTCGTAGCCAGAAGAAGGATTTTTGCTGCAATTCCATTAAGACGGAGTCATTGTAACCGCAAAAAGTCATTGAATGAGAATGCAATTCATTGCGTAATTAATGTACGCACACATACGTACTTTAATGCGTGATTGTTTTTTGAGTTTCCTACTTAATTACTGGAAATTTATTAGCAGCCCACACTACCCAGACAAACTGTCTAGTGAGGAAAATTGGTAAAATTTTGCAACGCAAAAGAAGGAATTTGGGTTTATGAAAATCGGATGTCGACAAACCGCAAAGTTTATGCGTCTGACAAATGAGTCATTTATAAGATTTATTGAAGTTCCGGAAAAAAGTGTGACAAAAGAGTTAATCCTCGGTAGCTGCTTTGTGCGATATTTTACAAAGAGACGGTTAACCACAAAAATTAGCATTTGAATGCACCGACAAAGCTAAAATGAATATGTATTTGGATTAATCATTTCCAAGCAACATAGTGCATGCTTGCTCGTAGCATATTTCGTTGAAGACATCAGACATCCCTATTGAGAATTTCTGATACGCGTTAGTATGCCTAAAAAACGCAATAGAAAAATTCGCATGAAAATTGCCACCACACAAAATTATGATTTCCTGTCCTTCTTTGCACATAAATGGCCATTCATTACAGGGTAGACTAAAAAATATCTAATTGATATATAAAAAGACCGCAATAATGCAATGAAGAGTCAAAAGTTACTTGATCTGCAAGCTAAAAACAATTATATTTTTTCTACTGCGACTGAGACCGAGTTCAGAAATCGAGCCTGACCTCGATCTAGTTACAGGGTGAGGGCCAATTACCCAGACAAAAGCCCTTTTTAACAAAGGATCCTCTCAACTCACTTCCGCACAAGTTCACGAGTTCACCCGGAAGATTATTGCAGAGCGGAAAAATTTTCAGAAAAAAAGTGAGCAGCTTCAATAATAAGTTTTTGTTTGCACCTGCCTATACTGAATTACCTATACCATCTTTACTACCTAGACGTATACCCTTTCCATTTTTGGGGCTTCTCATGGACAAAAAAGTGAATTTTTGTTTAGCTGAGTTGTTGTGGGCTGTGCTGTGTTACGTTGGTAATAGCTGAACAAAGAAGAAAAACATTTTTTCTTGAGCGAGTGCTTCATCTAGCCCAGCCAGTTATCCAGGTTCCGTCGCTGGCGACGCATATGGACATATCTATCTGGCTCCATTTTTATTAGAAGAAATCGTAAAAAGAAGCCGAAAAGTTTAATTCAGTTAATTTGTCACGCAAAGTGAAGAGTAAACAGTTAATGAAAGTTTTGGCTCGGTTTTAATTAGCGGGAGAAGATTTTATGCAAGTCCAGCCTTGCACAACTCAAAATAAGCAGATACCTATCATCCTTGTCAAGAAAATTATACTTTTGGCTACACTGACGTGCGGCAGCGTAATTAACAATTCAAAATGTTGAGACTTTTCGTGAGGTGACGTGACCAATTTTCCAAACTTTGAGAGAGTCAAGAATGCACCTAAAAAAGTTGAATTAAGTTCACAATTTGGCATTCCATCCCTGGCTCATTTCACCGTTGTTCTGAAAGGCTTTTGCTAAAAATTCGAGGGCGAAAAAGAAAAACGCAACGTTAGGAATGAATAATCCACTTAATGAAATTAATCACTTATTCATACTAGACTGTTAATTAGTTTTTTGTTAAAAGTGAACCGCAGCAACATAATTTTAAATGCAAAAAGGGCAAACTTTTATTACTACAAAAAATGAACAAAATTGTGCCTCTGATTTAATCATCTGAAGACGAAATTTGAGGCTAAACGGCAAGCGCATAGCTAAGCAGATAATAACCTTGCCTTCGGATTTTTCAATAAACCTCGTTAATTGAAATCTCAATCGATGAGTCCGTTTCATGTAACTTTTTTATGAAGGAATTTTTTCTCTAAAAAATAAGTTAGTTCTGGAAGTGCTTGCTATCTAACCGGACATGTAGTGATGTGTTTCCGCTGTTCTGTAAAATTGCATTGTAGCTAATTTCCTTTGTGAAAGTTCATTCCGAGTTCAGAAAAATATTTTGGAATTTGGTTTTCATTTTCCGCTGAATTGTCAGAAAAAAAGATTTTTAGTGTATGTAAAATAGAGTCGATAGTGTGAAAATCTCTTAAGGAACTGCTTTTTGTACTTTTTTGCAATTTGCGATTTGCAAAAAGGTACGTAAATAAATTATGGAGAGGACAACGAAAGGAAAGAACAAGGCGGAGGGTGCTGTTGATGCGGTAAGTTGACTTTCATATTTGGCATATTTTGGCTGTCCCATTTTTTCGCTTTTTCAATTTCGCTTCCGCTATAACGAGTTGTATAGTGTTATTGAATTTTTAAGCAGGTGGTGGGTGGTGACGGTTCTTCACTCCTACAGTGACGGGACGAAATTACAAAAATGAAGAATTTTCCCATTTCGTTCCTTCACAGAAATTTTCATAGCCAAACCAAAACTTTATGTAGCAATTTTTTTATAGACAAAGGACAAAAGGCTAACTATAGGATATCTGACGGCTGACAGGAGCAATTTGCACTTTAGTCAAGTTTGCATTTGTAATTACCGTAAAACTTCAAATTAACGCAGCTGCGTTAATTTGTAAACGCCTGTCTCATAACCCTAGAACGCAGCTGCGTTAAATGGAGCGATGCGTTAATAAGAGCACTGCGGAAATAATTTTCTAACTGGAGTTTATTATATCTTTAACTTAAATTTGGCATTAAATTTAATTGAATATCGGCGTTTTTGAAAGATTTTTTACTTTTCAAATTCTGGAAAACTGTTAACTACACGAAAGTGGTAGGTTTTGAGTTATGAAATTGAGTTAGGTGCGAAAGAACTATTGTCTGTGCACAAAACTATGTAAACATTTACCGATTTAAATTTTACCGGTTTTTGGGGCTGCGTTAATTAGAGGGCTGCGGAAATCCCAAAAAAGAACTTTTAGCCCCCTGCGTTAATTAGAGCACTGCGGGTACTGGAGCACCTGCGTTTATTGGAAGTTTTACGGTAATTATTTGTAAAAAAAAAGTACGAGTATTCAAATGGTAGTGTTATTTGTAGTAATAATTACATGTACGGGAGCGGGTGCAGAATCGGACAGATTAACTGTCGTGTACTGGGCCATTTGAAATTCACCGGGGAAGTCTTGGGAAGGAACAGTAGGAATTGTTGATACGTTAGGATTAGTCACAGAGTAAGGAGGTGGGTCCTCCCCACTCCTTGACTCAGGTTCAGGTATATAGGGTTGCATAGCTATGTCTCGTTTCAACTCCCCGTGAAAGGCCATCACAACGAGGATTTCAAATAAACTGTACAAAATGCTGATTAAGGATGAGGAGACAGACACCCAAACTAAAGATGAGGAGACTGAAGTGCGGACGACGAAGATAATAGTATTCACAATGGTTGAAATTATGCTTACTATCAGCCATCTTCTAATAATCGTGGCGTCTCTCTGGAATTACAAATGAGTTTTATGGATTACCAAATCACTAACTGCTTAAGTACATATACAATTTTTAAAAGTAATCAAATTTTCATACTCTAGCAGCTCCATGGTATAACTGGAAAGCAAGCCTGAGTCGCAACAGCGCAATAATCAATTGAACAATGAGTGTGCCTATTCCCACTCCTGAAATTAAGAATAAGATATTTCATTGTTAAATAAGAGGGTCCCCTCCAAACCTTAATGTGGTAGTTCCCGCCCATCAGCAATATGCTATATGGTGGATTTTTATTATTACTTTCTCCAGTTTCATCGTCGTGGTCCTCGTCATCATTATTGCTGAAGTACCAAATGAGCCCCAAAATACACAATCCAATAGTTATTGCTTCTATCACCTAAACATGAGTTTCAAAATTACAAGATTAAAAAAAAATATCGTAGTAGGCAACTCTAAATTGAGATTAAATAAGCATGAATGATTAATGTTGGTTAGCATCTAACTTACTCCGTCAAACATTGCCAGAACTCTGCATCCTTTTTGCAGAGACATGCAGGGACACAGATTTATTTTCCTTTTCATTTTGAAATAATGTACTCACAAAAGTTAAGCTGTCACTATTCAAATGCACTTCTAACAAAATGAAGTAAAAAGCTGAAAATAATAAGTACAGGAACCTTAATTTTCACAGTACTTTATCTTAATATTAAATAATAGTTTCTGTATGTATTTTTAACAAGTGTTTGTATTTTGGTATAGCATGGCACACAACTTAGGTTTTGTCTTCTGTAAATGTAATTTTACTGTTAAAAGAACCTTATCAAAGTTGTTATCTCTGCACTTATATGACCCACTGTTGAGTATAATATGATGGTAATATGAAATGGGCTGTGACATCAATTTGTTATCGATCTTTATCGCAGGGGAAAATCAAGAGCCCAGAAATGTAGCGCTCTTTTGCAGAATGAAGTGTTCCATGCCATATGCCACAAAACCTTTCCATAAGTGAAAGCATTAACCTAACCTATTTGACACACCGGAACATCAAAATCTAAATTCTCACTACTTGAACACATTTCTATACAATTCTATACCTACGTGTATGTACTATGCAGAGCTTAATTGACATAGGTATGTAGAAATAATTAGTAAATTATGAATTGGTTAGTATTTTTATTTTAATTAATTAGTAATTAATATGTACTATGTACATGTAGTATTTACTTGACAGTTAATCGATCCACGTAGCCACTATAAGCACTGTGGCTGTCATTGTCACTCTGTGCAAAAATTAATTAGTGAAACTAAAACTAAAGTACCTAATAATTTTGCACAGTAAGCTACTGAGTGAGCCATAAAATTATTTTATTGATGTCGGATTTTAATATCCAGTTAAATATTACCTAAATAGGTATATTTCATATATTATTTTAATGATAACACGCTTGCGAGAGTATTTACGCTTGAAGAGTATTCAATGAGTTGTCTTATTTTTTCTCAACATGTTGTGCTGGAGTAGAGTCTGACAGATTAACTGTCGTGTACTGCTCCATTTGATATTCATCGTGAGAAGGCTGCACAGGTGCACTAGAAATGGTGGACACGTTAATGCTCGTCCCATAATATGGAGGCTCCAAACCTATGGCTCCTTTCAGCTCTTGGTGAAAATATACAACTACAAAGATTTCATATATATTATAGCAGGCGAAAATTATCGAAAACGAAAAAGACGACCAAATTATGGCTGATGTTGGAGTGATTGCAGAACGGACAATAAAAGTGACCGTATTCAATATCGTGGAAATTATAGCCACTATAAGCCATCTTCTAATTAGCTTAAAGTTTCTCTGAAATTGAATAGAATACAATGATTAACTGTCACGATTAATTGAAGGGCTAATTAAATGTAGCATTATATTAAAAAATAGATTCTTTATTCAATCTACTTACCCCAGTAGCTCCATTATATAACTGGAAAGCAAGTCTGAGCCGCAACAAGCCAATTAGTATTTGAAGAATTATTGTGCCAATCCCCAGTCCTAAGAGGTAGCAAAGCAGCATTGTTTATATTTAGGTATGTTAAATTTGAGAACTTCTCAATATGGTAAAGTTCTAATATCTCATTGTTGATTGTTGGTTATATTTTGCATTCTCACTTTCTGAGGTTTCATTCTCGTCCTCCTCCTCATCGTCGTGCGTGAAGTACCAAACGAGTACCAAAATGTATAAAGCGATACCTATTATTTCCAACACCTGGAAAAGTTTCGATAAAAAATATGAAACTGTACTTCTCATCACTTCAGCCCATTACATCGTACACTAGTATAAATATCACGTTAGTATTCAACTTACCCCGTCTATGATTGCTAGAATTCTGCATCCTTTTTGTAGCGTCATACAAGGACACGCATTTACGTTCGCGTTGGTTTTCATTTTGAAATGATGGGTGCACAAAAGTTAGTGGAACCTATTCCAGCGCATTTGGATTAGTCGGAAAAGTCAAACTAGCACAATTTTTAAAAAACTTTTACCTTCATGTTGTAATTAGTAGGCATTATTAACAATTAATGAGATTCCTGTGTTCTACAGGGTTTCTTAAATACTATTGGTTGTGTACAGCATAGTGAATTCCGTATAATTTTTCTTCAGTCCTTGTAATCTTTTTATTGAAAATATCTTATCAAAGCAGCAGCATTTTATCGGATACTTCATCGACTCGTTACAGTACATAATGGAAATATCACACTTGATGTGGCTGTGACATCAATTTGCTATCGGTCTTTTTGCATACAAACAACAAAAGTTCGCTCAGAAGTAAATGGCTGATTTGATTACTCATAGTCAGCAGGGTTCCTCTCATCTCAGAGCGATAATCATGCTACAAATACACTAAATTCATCTTATCACCACTGTTAAAAAACAAGTATGCAAATTTTACCTGTAAATTTACCTGTATATTATGTTATTGTACATCTGGGAGGGTAAATCTAAATTCTGACTAATCTCAATTCACAATGCTTACGTACGTATGTATTTTTGAAGTTCGATTCATACCGTCATTATTATTGTGAGTGCCATTGCGATTTACGTCACAGTGAAAAGAAAATAACACGGTATAAAAATAAATGATAAATGAACCACTGAAGTTAGGCTACTTGACTTAAAGGTTATGGCTATGATGAACCCAAGTTTAAATAGGTGGGTGGCTATTGGCTATAATTTAAATCATGAAGGCATAGAAGATGTGTTTCGTTTTGTAATTTATAAAAATGCTATTTAGGCAATGAAAGGTTTTGTCAAAGCGTCTTTTAACATTTAATTTTCAATTAACTTTTAGTTTTTGTACAAAAATATCCAGATTTTTTATTTTGTGAGGTAATCTCTTTTTATTATTTTATGTTTGTTCCAGTAGTCGTGGCCTCTGTTGATGTTTCTATTAGATGATCTGGATCGGGACCAGCATAGGAAGGATTTGCGTAGGTGTATTGTTGTACAGTGTAAGGATTTTGCAGTGGTACTTGTGAGTACGGAGGTGGTGGAGGTACTACGTAAACATTGACGCTAGCTTCTGATGCAAAATAAGATGGCGGGGGTGGAGGGCCGTCCACTATGATTTGCCGATCTGCTGACATTGCAAATCTTGCCCTTGTTGCTCTTTCTATTCTTAACTCTTGAAGAAACGCTAAAACGACGAGCATTTCGAAAAGATTGTACAGCATCGTAAACATTGATCCACCGATGGTCGTCCAGTATATGTCCGCGAAAGAAACGTTAATAATCATACTAGTGAGAACGATTACTGTTGCGATTCCGGTAATCATAAGCCAAACAGTACATTTCCGAATAGATCTCTAGGGATGATTAAAAATTAAAAAAATAAAATAGCAAGCAACATATAAAAAGAGTAATTAGGTATAGCAGAAATAATTTATAATATTTTTTCTATTTCGTACATTTGTAGCTCCGGTATATAAATGGAATGCAAGCCGAACTCGCAGAATGCAGACAACTAATATAATGCATGAGCTGATCATGCCAATTGCTGAAAGGAAAAATTTAAAGAATATTTCAGATTAGAAGTGCGTCTATTGAATTTTAATATAATTTAATTCAAATAATTTACGATATTGCGACCCAATCTCTAATTTCTCTTATTTTAGTATTCTCCTACCTTCTTCGTCATCTTTGTCTCCATCTCCAATATCGCCCACGTAAAGAATGATTGCAAGAACTAGTAATCCAATACTGAGCATATTCAATAACTGAAAAATAATTCAAAATTGGATAACAAAATTCCATAAACCGCATCGCAAGAGTGCCTACCTATAAATATTTATTTCACTACAAAAATTCCTCCCAACAGCCACAACTTACTGCATCAATAGTGGCTAGAACCTTGCAAGCCGTTTGCAGGTACACGCACGGGCACGGGTTGCACCCCATTTTCCATTTCCTTTTGAGCAACTGTCGCTATCACGAACGAGCGCCTCTTTCAGCTTAAAAGTTAAATTATATCAGTTTCAAAGTTAGAACATTCGCGGTTTTAATTAATATATGTATACTTTTTTGTCAGAAAACTGATCATGAGAATTTCAAATTCAAAATCGTTACTTAACGTATCTTACTTACTTAACTGCGTACTTAACAATCGTAACTTTGCTATTTTATTTGGGGTTTGCTAACTTATTTGGGGTTGTAATGTCAGTTTCCGCTGCTGTAAGTACAAGTATCGATTCGACTTTTGGCGAGGACCCTGCTTTCATTCTATTATGGCAATATGACAGCAATAAAGGCAATGTACAGTAAAAGTTTATCTTCAAGCTATCAGTTTTGTATTATCAGAAACATTGCAAAAAATTCATTATCACTATTATCACTTTACTCTTCAATTTATTCGTTTGTGCTGCAAATAGTAGATCAGGTAGACATCCATATAATAATTAACTTTTGGTTGTGTACTCTTTTCTCCTTTTCAGTATCAGAGTACTTGGAATACGTGAAATGGAATATTAAGCATTACTGCTTTATGTACCTCCTTACCTACCTAATGTGTATTTTTTGGAATGTATAAATTCTGTCTGCAAAATTTCTTGGTGTTCCATTATAATAAATGATAAATTTTCATGATACTCATCTGTTCTAATCTGTTAAATAATTCGTTTGACTTTCCGAGCGTAATATTTTGCTCATATTGTTCGGAAATATGTGAAGCTCAAAAACAGGCTATAAATAAAGCCCAAACCTACCTTCGTCTGGTTTTGTCGAAGAACTTATATTTATGAGGTATAATACAGCCCACCAAACTCAATCTCAGGCAGGGACAAATAAATGAAACATTTGCGACAAATTTTGATATAATAAACTTAGACATTTGTTTATTTGTGTAGATTTTGAGGCTATTAATTTCTTCATTAATTTAATATCAACAACTGCAGTCTTGCACAATTAATTAAAAATAAATCAGGTTGACTGATTACATTTTCAAAAAAATAAATATTACCGATACATAATTTATAATTAACACTGAGATGAAGTCATATTTGTAGCCGCAGGAGATTTAGTTGGATAATCTGTTACAGGGGTTGGATTAGCATACTGGTGCATGGGATATACCGGGTGAATTTCTGCAGTCCTAGCCTGGGAAACATAGTAAACTGGAGGGGCACCCGCTGCAAAATGGGGTTGTGCTGAGGGTCCGTTTCCCCAGATGATTCCATGCCCTCGAAATGTCTCTGTTTGTAGCTCTTTAATGAAGGAGGACACCACCACTATTATGTATGTGGTGTAGACGAGTTCCAAAAGAGTTATGGAAAATACCCATCCACTGAAATCTACAATTGAATCTCGGACGAATCCAATAATACTGAGGACGAAGAGGACCAGGACAACTCTTAGCCATGTTCGGCACTGAACAAAGTTTCTCTGAAATCACCCAAAGAATATTTAATTAACTGTGCTCGTGTTCAATTAATTAAATACGTTGATGTAGACTTATTTTTACATTTTTTGCTCCAATATATAGTGTCATGGCTAGGAAAATCCGTAGTAGGCGAAGAATACCAAACAGTATGACGAAGATGATAGCCCATTTCTCTGGATAAAAGAAAAATGTATTAAGTCTTTTAATGTGAAATCATATTTTAAAAAGGAGATTATAAAATAATTATAATTTTTTTCGAAGTACTTTCGTTTGCCGTTAATTCGTCTTCACCATAGCCCGTGCTGACGTTTGCTAGAAAGACTAGCACGATGATCATGCTTCCAAGATAAATGATGTTACTGATCTGAAAAATATAGAATTTTAGTATACCTAAATATGAAATGTTACATTTTAGTTTAATAATAATTTTAACTTCAAATTCTTCTATCGGTAACTTACCACATCGAAAATGGCTATAAGCTTAGTTCCCGTTTGGAGGGAGCAGCAGCAAGGATTGCAAGGCATTTTTGAAAGATGTTACAAATAAAACTGTGGAAAAATGTGTTTTAAAATTGGTATCAAATTCCTTGCACTACAAGAAGTTTATGGCCCATTCCAGATTGAAAGTTACAGGTACACTTCCAGTATAGGACTGTAAACTGCCTATTCCCTGCAAAAACGTTCATGTATGTGATGTGATATGCTCTCAAAAGTGGTTCGTACTTTTCGATGATGAGTCATTTTACATGCTCCAATCCTTTTCAACATTGAACCCTGTCCGATTGATAAAAGATATGTAGTAATCCACGTCATTGCATTTGTATCATTTTGTAATGCGCAATCAGTTGTTATCTTGAACAAACGAAACACATTTATTTGCTATTTATCTCTGTGCTGGGCACCTTCTATCATGCTAATCGTTAATTTCTTGTTACAATTCGTTCACAGTATGAAATTTCCAGAAACACCGCTAAAATATATTTATTTGCCAACGCCATACCTCGTCGCATGTCATTACCTTTCCAGGAAGCAATACGGATTTTTGCACAATTGTGATTGTTTTTCACCTTGGTATAGGTAGATCAACTCCTGTTTTCACTGATGATGCCGTACGGCATGATAAAATTGGCAATTGTCACACTTTACTGAACTCATGTATAAAATGATAAATGCCGCGTCAAAGTAAAAACACTTTGATCAAACTCTGATCTCAGATCTCCGGTAAGTAATCAAAAATACATTCATTTCAATGCACGTCAACATGAGTGAAAGCCAATAATGACGCTATATTATATTTAGTTTATGCAAAATTAGGGGAGGAGGGGCTATATGATCGAGTATCATTTGAGTTTGGTACAGTTGCACTAATGTGCTAAAATATGGTTAACTATTTACCATATGTATAGATGATATAAAAGTTGATATGGGATGATTTTTATGCAGCAATGTCATCCAAGTACAATAGTGTAGGTACTTAGGTATTTTGTGTTTTTGACCATTGCTGTGTAGGTAAGTAAATCCAGCTTGTTTGCTGCAGTTTAATAATGAGTAACCGTAATGGTGACAAAATATTCATTGATTACTAATTATTAAGTGCATCTATTCACGGATTATGCATAAGATGAGATATCGCTATATTTTTATTCTTCATTTGCCTTCACTGACAAGCTTGAGGAAAATTAGCCATGAAGTGTCCTTTGATTAAATATTTTTGAACTGTGAAATAACTTTATCTGAGACAAACATTGAAGCTGGCAACATTTATTTTTGCAACAATAAATCTTAAATGCATTTTATTAAGTTAATACATATTCAGTAGGCAGGAAGATAATTGAAAACATTTTTTTCTAACAAATATGTAAATATATAAATAGTTCATAATAATGCAAGTTGTACATTATGGGCGAAAAGACGAACATTTCACAGCATTCGTGATTACCACATCATTCCCTTACGGCTAATTATGAGAACCATTCGAAGTATATTCCATAGCCTTCTTCCTTGTGAGTTTATTCTAAAAAAATTACTAATTTTCAGTAGAACAATCGCGCACTAAAATATTCTATTACATATCATATTTACTACGTCTACCTAAGCCACAACGGCAACGTCTTGATCCGTTGCAGCCAGTCTGTTAATCAGTCGCTTGCTACTGCTCATCATTGTCGTAGTCTCTGCATTGCCACTACTGACAATTCCCGCTTTAATAGCATTGCTGCTATTGCTGGCACTGTTTGCAGTAGGGGCCGCTGGTGGTGATGTCGTTGTCGTCTTAGAGCGATGGTGCCTCCGTCGAGATCTCGACGAAGGAGGTGCGGTTGGCGAAGAAGGAACATTTCCTCCTGGCTGCAACTGATTTGCGACAGGTTGAGGGCTCTGCTGTTTCTGTATAGGTACTGGCAAAGGTGAGGACTCCACTGGAATTGGAGGCGGAGTAGGAGCGGAAGCAGCGTTTGGTTGGTGATGATGATTTTGATGGTGATGATATTTATAGGCTGCAGAAGATGCAGATGCCGACGAGATTTCGTAATTAGGGCGTATTGTAGGGACTACATGTATTATTGTATTGCGCGTGTTAGTGTTGACGCTGCTCTTCGATGGAAGTTGTTGTTGCTGAGATGGTGGCGGATTTTGTGTTAACGCAGCAGCTTCTGGAAGTCGATGAATTATGGTGATGGGAGCGGCGTTTTTGTTCTCATCCTTCTTGACTGTCATTAGCGATGATTGCGAGTTGGCCTCAATTGCTTCAATGACTACAGTGGGAACATCCACTTGGAGCTTCCCATCGGATGTAAAGGCCACAGGGTGATTGTTGGATGAGGATGTGTCTAGCCCTGGCTGAGCTCCTGTGGCTGGCTGCGTGGGAGCGCCTCTGTTTTTAACAGCGACTTGGGTTGGCTGCAGTTGAATTGGGTTTGGGATGGGCATGCGACTTGCATCGCGCACTGTTTCGAACGTTGGGCTGTATAGTAAAGGCTCCCTTTCGTGAACCGCCTGTGTTGGCTCGGATTTCAGCGATGGGCCTGATATAGATGCGGATGCTGCGGAAGATGGAGATGACGATTTAGCACTTTTCTGTGGACTGAGGTAGGCCCTTGCGTGGACGTGCTCTTTACTGTCTTCATCTTCAATTTGGACAAGATGATGTTCCGCAGTGTAGCCACGCTGTGGGGCATGTCGTCTTTTTGAAACGGGAACGGAGAGAAATGACGGATACTGAGTTTCCTTTGCAGTCACCGTTCCTGTTCTTCCGGAAGTTATCTTTTCTTTAAAGTAGGTGTTCGTGCTACTACTTCCTACGTTGATTGCTCCTGGTGAACCCACATTTGTGGATGGAAGCTCGGGATGGGTCTGGAGGAGGACAATACCGTCTCGCTGAGCATTTTCGAAGTACGCTTTGGGAAGCTTTTTGCGGTGAATCTTAACCTTCTTTTTGCGAATAGTAGGCTCCCAAGGTTTCCATCCGCTGTCTGGATGAATATGGTAAACGATTGCAGATGGCTGGGGTACAGTGATTGGGATGGGGTAGCGGGACTCAGAGGTTCTCAGAGATGGGACACGTTTCACTACATAACCTGGAGGTGCCTCAAGTCTAACTCCTCTGGAGATGGAAGGGCTAGCGTGGATTACTTGGAAACCAGTGTTTCCACCAGCAATGTAATGAACGGTTCGCTTGACCCCGTCGGGATCTACAACAGATTTGACAGACCTTTTACTACTCTGTTTGCGCGGCTGTCTCCTTTTCTGCTTTTTCGGCTCATCATAGCGGCGATGATGAGGCGCAGACGCGGAGTGTCGAGAAAGTAATTGATTGAGTGACGAACCGATATAGGAGTACGATCCTCGAACATTTCCGTAAGGATCTGCCTTCTCCAATCGGTTCGAATTGTCTGTCTCATAGCCAAACACGTAGCTGGAGTCAGGGTCGGACTTTACAGGGAGCCCTCCCCCTCCTCCTCCGCGCTCATTGCTTTCGTCATGCTCGCTATCCTCCGCTGACGAGGAGGAGGAAGCGCTAGCCTGACCACTGCCACTGGTATCGTAACCAGACTCGTCTTCATCATCTGCATAGTAGATAGGAGGAGTTGGATATTTCTTAATCCTTGTTTTCCTTAAACTTGGAACTACGTCGGCTAATGTCATGCTGCTGGGTTTTCGTCGAATTCTTGATTTTAGAGTCGTTACAGGAACAGGGAGCGGTTCAGGATTGGAGAGAAGTGGCTTTGTGAAAACTACATTTTCAAAAGGGGAATTGGGATGATCAATTAGCGCTGAGTGAGAATCTCCTGCCATTTCCACTTTGTATATTTGCATCAACTCTTGCTCTGACAATGAGTGTGGCAGTGATGGATGTGGATGTGGATGTCGTGGTAATGCAAATGGTAATGGTAGCAATGGATGTGGAGGTGGTGTCAGCAACAATTTGTTCCCAACTAGTATAAATTGTTTGCGATTTTTGTTGTGTCGGAAATCATGTTTTGTGAAAAAGGATGTAAATACGAATTCGCAAAAAAATTACTTTACAAAGTGGCTTATCTACCCCTTATATGACACGTTAAAAATATAAATATGATTTATGTTCAGTGTTTAGAGGCTTATCCTGCATCCCTATTTTAATTATGTGATTCATTAGCGTTCTTTTTGCGTGCTCTAAAACGGCTAATTATATATCGTGTGTGGGAGTGTTCATATGCGTGACTCTCATTTTGCAAGGCTGCAAGTGCGACTTAATTGCGAGCTTATTTATGCAGCAAGGAAGCTATAAAACTTAGACGGTGCATTATTATATTCACACCAAATTATAAAACAAGCTCGTTATCATTTGAAAAATCAATAAAAATTGCATTATTTTGCATTCCACATCTTTGCAGTGACTAAAAACGTAGTGAATGAGCTGACAGTGAGTTTTCTAAAATGGCAGTGATTCACCAGCGAGAGATAAAGAGGGCGAGAAGTTGGTTGATAGAGTGACATGGGAAGAGGGGAAAAACAAGAAAATAATTTTTACGCGGACAATAAGTGCATTGTTTAACAGGCTAACAGGCAAGAAAAAGGAAAAAAAGAGAGATACAGGTCAAGTGCAGTCCCAAGTCATGAATGAGTCGTTCACGTCATCCTCATGCGTCCATTATTCAATACAATTGTCATGCAAATTTATCATTAAAATCATTCAAAGCAATATTTGTGCTGAGCTGGTGCTTAAGCACAAGCTTACCTTTACGCTGGTGTGAAATTAATTAGTAAAAAAAATTTACAGGTGAGTTAAGCGTTTTTCGATTTTTTTCAAAGGAATACTTACACTGCTCCTTGTGCACAGGCCGCTTGATTTTCACAATAAATACTGGCTTCTTGGTCCTGGAGGATGGTTCCGCTGTTGTGATGATTGTAGTTGGCACTGGAGGATTTGAAGTTCCCGCTTTGGCCAAATCGTTCCAATTGTTGAAATAGTTTGTTAGAGATGAAGGTGTTGATGGCGGCTTTTGATGTTTGACGGAGGAGAACGTTGAAGTGTCAGCGGAGTAGCCGTAGTCGGAACCAGAACTTCCTTTGTGAGACTTGTGACGCTTTGGTTGGGCTGGAGCAGAGGAGCCTGGACCTCGGACTTTTTCCTTTCCCAAAATTACAAATCCTTTCCCAGCGCCTGCAGTGTAAATTATCTTACGGACGGTTCCCTCATCGTCGACGTACGTGTACCAGCCCTTCACCTGCAAAATAGATTATGCCAAAATTAGTATTTACTCATTGTGCTGGATGAGCAATTTGATTTGAATAAAAAAATTTTTTTCATACGTTGCCGTCAGGATCAGCAACTTCGTGACGAGCAGCCTCATCAGTTTCATATCCAAAGGCGTATGATGCATCGCCAGGCGGTTCAAGCTTCCGCTTGCGCTTCTCCCTCCTTTCAGAGTAGGCAGGTTGCAGCTTTTCTTCTGTAATCACTTCTGTCTGAGCCGTTTTAATGTCTTCCGAGTTATTGTTGGCTTCTTCCGACTTGATACTCATATCGGGGTCCAACTTCAATCGTTTGTGAAGTTGGCTGCTGCTGCTGCACTTTAACCTGTTGCTGAATGGGCTGAATTTGTTGGAATATTTGCTGAATCTGTTCCGGCTGGAGTTGCAATATTTTTTGTCTCACTGGACTTGAGCCGAACCTTGGAACTTCTGAAATTTCTTCCTTTGTGGAAGCACTGGAGTTTTCTTCAGATGGCGATGACGAGGAAGAAGAGCCTGCTGAGGAGTCAACATCAGCCGAGTCATTGCTGGCACTTGTAAGGGATGTCACAACAGGAATGGGTGGCGGGGGAGGAGGCGCAGCAGGGGCTTTCACTTGTTTTATTTCTGGAACCGTTTTCAATCCAAAACTGGGAAATTGGAATTCCGTTACTCCATCTTCCAAAAGAAATAGTTCCATCCTGACTAGAAAAGGCTGATAAAGGAGCGGGACGAATTTGATACACAATTTGTCGTGGAACCTTTGTCCCATCTACGAGGACACTTAAGGCCACGAGATACCACTAGAAATGTCGAGTAGCTAAATGTTTTATCTCCGCTAAACAGTTTTCAATAATTTTCACTTTTTATGATATTTTTTTATAAATAGACCACTTACCGTAATGTGGCTCCACATGATGCCACAATTAGCTCCAACTTCGTGTGAAATGGTTATCCAGCTTTAAATTTTGAAATGAGCACTAGCTAAAAATTTTTGATACACCTCCAACCACAGTTGCGAAGCTACTAAACAGTTTGCAAAAATTAGAGTCAGCTTCCTCTTGTTAGGGCGCCACCACTGCACTGCAACAATAAGCAACTGGAAGCTCATGCGTACATAAAGAAAGCAACATAAAAAATAACACCAAGGAGGAGCTCTTAAGCTAAACCTGTCATTAAAACTAAACCGTATTAAACAAGGATTCCACAGTTTTATACGTAGGAAAACTGCAAGGGCATCTTCCTTCAATTGATTCCCACTGGGAACCTTCGCATGCGAAAAAAAATAGTTTGCTGCATTGTTACAAGAGAAGCACAATGCGCTGCTGTTTCCAATTCTCACAAAGCACATGGCAAAAAGGGAAGCAGCAAATGAAGATATATGAAAAAGGTGTTTGTGGTATAGAAGGGGCTGGGCTATTTCACTAAGATTGCAGAGATCACAGAAAGGTGACATCGACATTCAGTTTACAATGAGATGAGGATGATTCGATGATAATGTAATGATCCCTCGTGTNATTGCAGAGATCACAGAAAGGTGACATCGACATCCAGTTTACAATGAGATGAGGATGATTCGATGATAATGTAATGATCCCTCGTGTGGAATTTAAATTAAATTGCAAAGTAGGGATATAATGAAAGGGCAATTTGTTTGAGCAAAAATGATTAATGGAAATTTGCAAAGGAGAGGTGATATCCGTTGACGTTCGCAGTCTTGTCAGTTTTCAAATCTTGAATCCCATTGTGTTGCATGAAATAAGGAATCCCAACGCAGCTTTAAACATTTTATTTTTTTTAGATGGACATGGTATGTGATAAAAGTGCAAGTGTACCCACGCCTTTATGTCTTCCATTCAAGGGAAGAGTTTAAACATTTTTTCACAGTAGCTTGAGTAGCTCACATTCAAGAACGATGTACCATAGCAAAAAAAGCTGGAATTTTATGGTTTTTTTGCGTGGAATTTTGTCCAAAAAAGGGTTTAATTTTGGGACCTACCCAATTAAGGTTGAATTTTTTGAAAACAAAAAATCTAATAAAAAAGTACAATTCAGTTGTAAGGGAATAAGCAGCAAAAAAATTAACAAATAATTTTCCAACGTATAAAAAGATAAAGGAAGCGTAAAAAATTGGCATTCAACTATTTTTTGTGCATGTCTCACACACATCCTTTTCACATCACTGTCGTATGTTTCAGGTACGCTTTTTTGATACTCTTTAATTCCCACGTTTGAAAATAGGAAGCCACTCGTATAGTCGTATACGATACTCGTAAAAGTTGGCAGGGGTGGAAGTTGGCTTGAACATAACGTACAAATTTTTTATTGATGTGCAGCGAAGAATATGCACAGGGTGGTGTGGTGGGTAGGAGGGAAGTTGACTTATCTTAGTGCTTCGTCGTTATAAAAAACGATAAGAACTGAAAAAGTGAGCATGAACGTCAGCACGTGAAGCGAAGGATAAAGGTATGTAATGAGGATGTAATATGAATTTGCAGCGTGAACTGTACACATATTTATGCAGTGGGACGGAGGCATTTTCATCTTTGGCAATAAATATTAATCTCCAGTTGATATTATCCACAGAGGAGCCACCGCGCTTCAAATCGATACGCATTTGGCATTTAAAAATTGTCGAAATCTACTTCCCTAAAGTATATACATCCTGTAAGATGGATTATTCAGATGTTCAGAAATAGAGTCGATGCGTTTTGGAGCCCTTACGCATACCGTATTTCGAAATCCAGGGTTAGAAAGACCGTTTGTACCATTAATACAAGCATACAAGCGATATTTTGCTGCTTTTTGTTTTAAAAATATGAACGAAATATGCTTTTAATTCCAACCCACAGCATCTATCCTTTTTGAATGTAAAGTGCGACATGAGAAATGAATTTACTCAAAAGTTTATAATGCTTCATTAATATTTTTATAAGAAGGGCTAGCCGTTTTGTTGTTTTGTCCAGTGTTAATTTAAAAGCCTACAGAAAACGCCTTTTAGTCTATTCTAGTAGTCAAAATGTAGAAAACTAAAAATAAGAACAAAGAATTCAGGTTGCTCATCTTCTGAAAGAAATCCCAAAGGATCCCATATCTTCCTCACCTTTAACATTGTTGCCGATCACTAGGAAGGTGGCCACAATATGCCTTAAAATCAGCAATAAAACGCGAGTTAGCGCAGCTATTCATAAATATGACAACATCGCTATTAATATTGCTCTGTTATTTTGCTATTATTTAGCTAGATATAATTTTTCAAAGTGGAAAAGATGGCACTTCTCATTCATGCCATGAGAGCTTTTTTCATGTTTCTCTCATGCCCTTAGCAGATCAAAATCATAACATCAGCTTCAACGATGCATTCAACAGGGCGGTAACTGAACTCCGCTGGCTTAAGTGTACTCGCTGCACTGCTTTTTAGCGTCTCGTGCCAGTCACCTTGTCCAAGCGAGTAACTAAATGCGCTAAATTACAACGCAAAAAATGAATCGCTCTTCTTCTTTTAAGTAAATTATATCGGCAATTGTTACGTTTGTCAGTAAAGTAGTGTATTCTTCAAAGCATAGGACGATGAATGATACAGTAAATTTTTATTATTATGACTCACGCGTTTATTCTAGTCCATATCTTGTATCTATCTCAAGGAACCTTAAGTGCCAGGGTCATCTTCACAAACAATTACTACATGTTCTATTTCATGTAGCATGTGAAAATATTTTTGTATGAAATATCGAAATTCCCCAGGACAGAATAACCGTGCAAATATCAAGTATGTTCTGTTGATAAACAGCCAACGTAATTGTGTGACAACTGCAATACGCAGCAGTTTTGCAAAGCCTGTAAAACTTGATAACGACACATTTCAGCCTTTTATCAAAGCTCTTAAAGGCTTCCTCCGGTGATAAAAAAGGATGGATCTATTAATGGCATTTCATTTATTCTCAGAATATTTTCCGTTTACATCACAAAAGAGATTACTCTGGTTATGGTTGCTTACCTATATAAGCCCACCTTCCTGTCCCATAGGAAGAGGATTTGGCATGACAAGATCTGATGAGAAGGCAAACAAGTCAACTAAATCAAATGTCCTAATGTGTCAAAAGGGTGAAGATTACACGAAGCACATGATAAAGTGCATGTAAGCGTATTAGCACGGCATTCAAACTGCTGTGATTTTATAAGATAACTGCTGAGAACATTCAAATGACTTTTGCAACTTTTTTTGTTAGCTTTATACTCTCTGGACACATTTTTTTCTCCTTTTCTCCTTGTTTCAATTGCTTAATCATGAATTACGCAATCAAGTTCATCGCATCATTGACAATTTGTTGAAGACGACAAATTTGACAGGTGGAACTCCTTGATGATGTTGCATTTATTTCAAGGAATTAGTGCACACTCATCACTCTCCATAGATATTTTTTTGTTATTACAGTGCCAAGATTGAAATCTACTTGATGGTAGTAATAGTATGAATGTTATATTAATTATTACTAAGCTTTGCTTTCATGCGCTACTGAAAATGCATATTTGCTTAGAGAGAACTCGGAGGTAATAAAAGCAAATAAGCCTTGTCAAATTGTTTGCTTTGTCTTATCATCATGTTATATCCACTGAAGCTAATGTATAAATAATAAACTTGATGTGAAAAAAATTACAATGAAACGGCATGATTACACATGTAATCATATCATAGGTAATCTTTGTTGAGGGCTATAAAAAAGTACATCTACAAATTCATATAGAACTGCAAGGCTGGGTTAAGTATCGCAAGCACGAAACAGTTCAGTTTACATTGTAGTTGGGATATATTTCTAATTTAAATTACGCAAACTCATTACAACTTGCAAAAATGTAAAGTGCGAATGTTAAGTTATTAATGCCTAAAGCTCCATTGTTTGTACTAAAATCTTGTACTTGAAAATTTAAAAATAGTAGCTTATCTAAGGAGTAAATTCATTATGAGGTATTATAACATGTAAAAGTCATTTAGAAGGTAACTTCGGAAAGAGATTTCAACAAGGTGCTAATTACTCATCCAGTAATGAAGCCGTGGCCAATTGGTTAGATATTCGGATATTTCATTCTTGGCAGATTCATTTATTCTCCTCTGTAAAATGATATTAAATTATATGTATAAAATAAAATAAACATTCGTAGAAGGTCATAAGTAATACCAAAGACAATGACCGCGTTGCCCACTTATGAATATACTAGGTAATTCCAGTGGGAAGGGAAGCTGAAAAAACAATTTCCAGTGCAAAGTGGAAATAGAGATATATCCAAACTATCCATAGATTACTTTTTTCCAGCGATGCCAAAATTACTTCATTAAGTCATTGCTAGTGGCCAGAGACAGTTTTGTTTAATGCAATATTGAATGACAGAACATAAAAAATATTTACGCAATATGTCTCGATTGCAAAATAAAAGTTTAGAGATTTTCGTTGTTATCGGCTTTGTATTTTTATTGAATAGTATTTGCGTGTTGTCACAAAATGTCGATCCAGGAGATCCGGTGTATTTAACCCCTTTAATTAGGGCTGGGGAAATTGAGAGGGCGCAAGAAGCAGCGCTTGTGAAAGATTTCCCTGTGCCGGGTTACAGTGGCTTTATTACAGTTAATGAAGAGTTTAACTCCAATCTATTCTTCTGGTTTTTCCCGGCTGAGGTAAGATTCATGAATGAAGTCAAAAATTAACAATATCAAACCAGAGGAACATAAAATATGTCTAGCTTTACAAAATTTGCATTGAAGGGTAGCTACGAGAATGGAAATTTCGTTGATAACGACTTCCCCGTAATTCTGTGGAACGATGGTGGACCAGGCATATCCGGATTCTTTTCTATTTTTGGGCAAAATGGCCCATTTCTTGGAGATGGTAGCAATGGGGTTAACTACACTTTAAATCCGTTTTCATGGCATAAAAAGTACCACATGATTTACATGGACAATCCAGTAGAAGTTGGTATGCTACAACAAGTTTATTTTGTCTCACAGTTTTTGGTATAAAAAGTAAATTACTAATTTGGCATTTCCGTATTTTTAGGATTTAGTCATACTAGTGGCGGCTACGTCCACTCAGAATATGAAGCAGCAAGAGATCTGTATGAATTTCTCACACAGTTTCTTACATTGTTCCCTCACCTTCAAAGTAATCCATTTTACAACGGAGGAGCGTCTTACGGTGCTAAATATGCAATTGAAACAGCACATCTTATTCATGAGAAAAACTCGAATAATCCAGTCAAATTCATTAATCTTACTGGAGTAATCTTGGACTCGCCATGGATTGATCCATACACACAGGCGCAGTATGGTGAATTTTTATTTCATGTTGGTTTAATAAACAGAAGAACGTGGATGGAATTTTCTCAGAAGGAACAAGACATCAAAGTGCTAATTGATGACCAAAAGTATTTAGAGGCTTTTAGGGTACGTGCACGATAATTTAATTAAGTTCTAGGTATAACTTCAATTTCATACTAAATAATCAAAGTTTCACTTTTTAATAGAATTTTGTAGAGATCACTGGATCAGATCTTATTAATGCAACAGGATTTAACGGACTACAGAACATCTACAGAACAGAGCAAATTTTTGTTAATATGACCGAATTTGCAGTAGCAAATTCTACCAGAAGAGCCCTGCATGTGGGCTCGCAAGAGTTTCACTTTATCAGTCCGGCGCAACAGTCCAGAATGCATCCCAATTTCATGCGGTCTTCGGTCCTTCAGTTGGACTCACTACTAAATACGGGATATCAAGTACTACTGTACGTTGGAAATATGGATGGGTCAACAGGACACTTGGGAGTAGAAAGAATGCTAGAAACCTTAACATGGTCAGGGTCTAATGATTTAATTGATGGTAACCGAGAAATATTAACGGTTAGGGATATCGTCACAGCTTACTTGACAATAGCAGCCAACGCTACATATTCACTCATTAGAAATGCAGGTCATGGTTGCACCACAGACCAGCCTGAGGTGGTACTCCGTATTGTTAATAAATTTGTGGATAATAATAAAAACTGAAGTGAAAATTCAAAAGTAAACAACAAAACTTGATTTAAATTAAACTAATTATGCCATATTATGGTGGGAAAGTATACATGAAACGTTGTAAATATTCCTGATTGCCCTCTTCCGATCAATTCACGGAAAATTTGATATATAAGTTATTTACCTAGTTAGTATGTCAAAAGATGTGCATTTTGGGTCTATCGACCCATCCTTCCCATTTCATCTATTTCACGTTTTGCAAATTTAAACGCCGTAACAATAAATTTTTATTATTTATATATTTATCTATAGAAAAGATGAAAACATATCCAGTGTTACGCAAAGAAGCCGAGATATAAATGAACTGAGAAGTGTGCATTTCATTGTCCATTAGTTAGTTATATGTACTTTCATGAAATCAAAATTGATGAATCATGCGCTTACGTAAAATTGGATGCTGGCTTAAAGTATCTCTAACAAGTGTATGCAAGAAAGGTAAAAAGAAATTATGTATGGTAAAACGTAATTATTAAATTAGGTAAATTAGGTAATTAAATTAGGTAAATTAAATAAGGTAAAAATTATGTATGGTAAATTTTAAATGTTATATTTGTGTTATTTAGCGAAATCACGTAGATTAGCGTAGGCATTTCAAATCCTGTTTGCTTGTAGTAACTAGTGACGTCTCAGCTTCTGCATACAAGAACAATCCAACATAAATCAATTTAGCCTTGACTTCTCTCAGGTCAGGTAAAACAGCTTTAGCTCTTTTTATTTACTCTGTACTATTTGTCATAACTTTTCCGTAAGCTATTGAGCGTGCAGCTCAAGAACAAGACTCTAAATTCCTGTACCCCGAAGGCAAACCAGGCAGACTCTCATCCTCTTCTCATGCGTCTTTCGGTCGGTAGTATTAAATAGTTGCATTCTAAATACACCGAAATGTCTAAGGCTGTAGCAGCTGTGCTTCATTTAAACTCATGATATGACTATGATTTGTCAGACCTGAACGAGAGCTCATTGTTTTCATCAAACTTATCGTGAAAGGAGTCCTCTTTTACATGTGAAGTGCGAATTTATTCTGCCGATATGAAATTGATATTTAGGTTTTTGTATATTCTTTTTTTAGAATTTGTTAACAATCCTGTGCTAGTCGATTGCGTACACTGTAAAGATTCAGGCCAGTGTAATAATGCAGATCCTGGAGAACCGTTGTATCTAACACCCTTGATAAATGCAGGACAATTTGAGAAAGCTCAAGAAGTTGCTGCTGTCCATGAATTTGCTCCAATTAAGAGCTACAGTGGGTTTATCACTGTTAACGAGGAAAATGAATCAAATATATTTTTCTGGTATTTCCCATCAGAGGTATAAATAATAAAAATCGAGATTGAGATTTGAACTCCAGTGCTAAGATAAGAAATACTTTGACACTATGAACTTGAGTGAAGTAACTTATTCTAATTTAGAAAAGCTACAATATCGCCGATAGCAATATACCGGTAATTTTGTGGTCTGACGGTGGGCCAGGTGCTGCCTGCATAGCGACCGTGTTCGACATGAATATAGGGCCGTATAACGGCAAAGGCGAGGGAACAGACTACGACGAAAATCCACTTTCCTGGCACAAGAAATATCACATGATTTTTATTGATAACCCAGTGGAAGTTGGTAGGTTTCTGAACTTCAGTATTTTAATCAATAATTCTGCGTTTTAATATAAATTCGAAACATATTTTCATAAACAATTTTTAAGGGTTTAGTCACACCAAAAATGAAAACGGATATATTCACTCTGGTGGGGAAGCAGCGAAGGATATTTACGAGTTCCTTCAGCAATTCTTTAGGATGTTTCCACATCTCCAGAATAATCCATTTTACAATGCAGGTGTTTCTTATGGTGCCACTTATGTCTCGGAAACAGCTTCCTATATTCACCAGCAGAATCTAAATAGTTCCTCACAATTCATTAACTTAAAAGGGGTAATATTAGATTCACCGTGGATTGAAGCCTACTCACAAGCGCTATATGGAGATGTGCTATTTGGAGCGGGGCTGATCAGTGAAGAATCTCGAACATCATTTCTTGAGCAAGAAGAGGACATAAGAACTTTAATTGACAACAAGAATTGGACCGCCGCATTTAACGTAAGAATAATTAAAATCTCAAAGTTGCAAATTGTTTCCTATAATATATTGTCTATCTTGAAATTGCAGCTTTGGTGGGATCTTGCTAAAGTACAAGCACCCAATCTTACTGGCTATGAGGCCATGTACTACTTGAACGATGACGGCTCCCGATTTTCTACAATAGTTGATATGACCAAATTTGTTACTCTAAACTCCACGCGTAAATCGCTACACGTAGGAAACACTAAATTTGAATACTTCAGTCAGGCGCAATTTAACAGAATGTCTGAGCATATGGTCCAATCATCAGCTTCAAAGCTTGACGATGTACTTCAAAACGGTTACAAATTTCTGCTATACGTTGGCAACATGGATGTGCTGACAGGATATCTGGGAGTTCGAAAGCTGTTGGAGTCTACCTCTTGGGAAGGGAGAAATCAATTAGTGAATGGTACTAGAACAATTTGGAAAGTTGATGACAAAGTTGCCGGCTACATTACCAGTTCCGGAAATGCAACTATGATTATCATCAGAAATGCCGGGCATGGGTGCACAATTGAACAGCCAGAATGGGTTCTAAATGCAATTTCCTCATTTCTTGACTAACGAAGTTAATAAACCATACTCCAATTAATTGAATTGTTCAATTGAGCTTTTATTCTTGCTTTGTAAAACGTAAA
>JAHZND010001093.1:0-30192 GCA_027744115.1 Acrocyrtus sp. NNG-2020
ATGAATGTCACATGCGACTAGCGCTAATCTATAATTCCTAACTTTTTCAATGAGCACATTTACGCAATTGCAAGCACACTCTGACAAACGAAGAATGCGTCATTATCGGACCCGACAAAAAGTGGATTTTCCAAAGTAGGTATATTTTTGCTCCCTGAGTAGACTATTAAAAGCTGACACCGCCCGTCGATACTCAAAAATTCCCTGGATAGTTTCTCGCACACGAATAAAAACGGGACATAACATTTATTCCTCCTGTTTACGACTCATTCACTTCATTATTTCCACAGTTTTATTAATATAATGACGCTAATGCATGTCGCCACATAATGGAGTGTAGAATAGAGCCGCTGTCGATGTTTTAGCTAAAGCTGTCTGGACATCTCAGCAAACATGGTGGCAGCTAACATGACTGCTCCAACACAACCTACAAGGGTAATATTCCGTTCCATCCAGGAAACTCTGCTATCTCGGGCATGACCACAAAACAGTACAAAATGGAAGGCTGCCTACATTTACTAATTCATTCCCTACCGCCAATTATTATGCTAACGGGTGTAATGCATGATAAGCATCCATTCACAGCCGCACTGCTTCCGCAGACAGTGCCCAATGCACAACGTAAATAAATGAGAGGTATATTCCATTTAATGAATATGAAATGGATGACCTTTTATGGTAATGCTCACGATCTCTAGCCCGTCCTTTGGCTACCTACTTGTAAATATTTTCTTAATAAAATCAACACCACCACCGCGAGCACGCACTCCACACCCGAGCTCGTGGCCATTCCAAAATGTTGTGCTTCTAAATCATGATTACTATCCAGGAAATAACCCATCCTCATTTTTTACAACCTCAACAATAGACACTTCACTTTTTACTGCGACAAAACCCCAACGTAATCAACAGTCCAAGTAAAACTATTTACTAAATTAAGCGCAAAATACATTCCTCCTTGTGCTAACAGCATTCTAAGAGAGATGAGAAAATAAGCCATTCTCATTTCCACGAAATACTCCCTCGAAATACATCCCTGTGTAATAAGGAACAACTCACTTATTGCTTTTCCCCTATTCCTTCCACCAGCCCACTTTCCACTCCGCGCCTTCTGCCTTTCTCCTTCTGGGAGCTAGGCGTAAGTGCACAAAACCGTGAAATATGATTGCCCAAAATTGTCAAGTGTGTGTTCTATATAGCCCTCCACCTATTTATACAAGAAGGTACATTAATTACATTCCATATTATATGATATGAATAAATTACGCATTAATATTAGACATGAACAAGCTTTTCCATTCCCATTTTCTTCTCCTTATTTTCCCTTACTTCTCTCTGTGGAAAAGATAGGGAAAAAAATCTCTCCCAATCTGCCGTCTTCTTCTCCATAAAAGGAGCAAAAACCAGCTTTATTTATTACCACTAGGAGCAGAGATGGTAGTGCACCAGCACCCACAATTTCCATACAAATGATGTGCACTTTTCTCCTCAAAATTATAATGGCAGAGTATCCCACTCTCTCTCTTACCTTTTCCTTCTTTCCAGTTTCCACTGGAGAAAAAAAAGTAAAAGTAGAAAGTAGAAATGACAATAAGCGCCTACCAAACTATACATTTTTATATGAAGTCACAAGACGTATGTAGTGAGATGATCATTTTACAAATTCAGCTTTTCCTTTTCTCCTTCCCCTTATGTGCATAAGCGCACTTTTTTTCTTGGCTTCGCCGACGAGTTTTTCTCCAGTATGAAAGTTGCAGCATTATCGTCATATTGTTCTCCTCTTTATATATGAAGTATAGTGTATTTGCTTAATGCTCTGCTTAACTTCTCCTCTCAGAGCTACCACTACCCACTGCCACCACCACCACCGCCAGTGTGAGACCTCCTCCTCAAGGAAACTGAAGGAGACATGATGATGCCTCCTTTCTGATAATATGCATTTTTATGGTTGTTGTAATGTCCCATGTTCTTGTAAAAATGCTTTCCTTTATTACGCTCCCTCCATGCTCCTTTATGCAAATCACTGGAAAACAGGACAGGGAGAGAGATGCTTTTGCTCTCTCCAGCAAGCTTTTCTCTGAACGTCGCCACCACTTTGCTTCATATTTCTTAAGGACACGATATGATGATGCAATTCCTCTCGTTAACTTTTTTTTAAAAGCTGAAGACTAAAAAACCAAGTTCCGCTCAATTCACTTCACTACATTTTCCTCAAGCTCTTTAAAAGATAAAGATTATAGTGGGGAGTGTGTGGAGGAGTGCCGCGCTTTTGTAGATGGAGCGCCGCATATTATCCCCAGTTTTTTTTATTACGCTTTCACAAGGGACAGAGAAAGGGCCCAAGTGATTGGACTAAAGTAGTGGGCCTTTTCCCCCACATGCAGAATATATATTTTTTATTAACTCTCGGGGCAGAATGGCCCACTCATCATATTTCCGTTATTAAAAACGGTTTAACTACTCAAAATAAATTCATATTGTTTATACAGGTAGGAAATTCTAATGGAAAAATTACTTCTTCTGAACAAGGAAAAAGAACCTTCGGAAAAGTTTTCGTTTTCTCAAAATATTCTCTTTTTTTTAAAAAAAAAGTTTCTTCTGGGAAGTGAAAGTGCTCATCTGACACTTTTCCTTTCTACCTTTCACTTTTTTCCAGTTGCTGCTACCGCTACCTATTGTAGATTGCGATACGGGTTCGAGAGTATGAGTGCAACTTTGCTATATCCTTTTTGGAAGCAGCCATATGCGCATATATTCTTCCTCTCCATCTTTCCAAAAATATTGTTCCAAGTAAAACTTTCCTTTAAGTAAGTGAGTAAGTGACACCATATGTCCTCCTCCAGTCTACTGTCCTTCTTCACTTCCCTACTTAAACTTTTTTTCCCTCCGTGCCATTCTTCATTCAAGTAAAAAAAAGTTTCTCATGCTGTTAGTAAAGAAAGTTATTACAATTTTTTTGAGGACGCACACACACGGAATTTCCTTTACATTCCCACTATTTCCATCTAGCTTCACATACAAGGAAAGGTTACACGGTTAGGCTTTGATATGATGATGTTTTGGTGTTCACCAGGCATAACCTCTTTCTGTACATGCTACATGTGTGTAGGTTGCTCACTCTGGTTTTTCTTTTTTGGCCCTCCAGATAAGAAAAATGGGAAGTTTAGGACACACTCTTCCCTTTTCCTTTCTAGGTCTTAGGGACTTAACCCTTTACTTTTTGACTTTTTCCCGTATCTATTTTTTTTCTTTCTGTCTCCTTCCTCCTGCTTTGGCTTCGGGTGAAGGAGTTTAATTAAGAAAAGTGATGGGCTGTTATAACTAGTTAGTAGGAAGAACACGACACTGCTGAAAAAGTCTAAAAAAATATATATAAGGGGGAAAAGGAGATCGGGCACACAGAAGGAACACGAAACGATCAGGGGAGGCGACTATATGGAGAATTCTCCCAACTGTAATAACATTACTGGAACACTGATCCAATGCCAAATGAGTGTTATGTATTCAGAGAGAAAACTGTTGTAGTTTATTAGAATTGCCTTGAAAAATTATGCGTCTTCCAAAAACAACTTTTCCAAAAGTAATGTGGCTGGATAGTTAGTATTGTGTCTTTGGAGAAACTCTGGAAAAGATATGTATGCAGTAGAAGTAGTAGGCTATTTAGGCATTCCAGCTCACTTTTATCTTGTCTGCGCGATACAATAATAAAAAGGAAATTTATGGAGACAGTAGAAAGCATTTAGCACTGTTTTCCTCTCGTACCCCCATTTCGTGCAGATATGCTGCTGCTACTGCTAGGACGGGGCAATACTAGAATTCTGCAATTAGAACGTGGAATGTTTTGGAACAAGTTTTTGGAGAAAATGTTAAAGACTTGCTTATTAACTAGATAAGTGAGCCGCTCCAGTTTCCCACTTCCACCTAGTTTTTACTTTCTCTCTGGATGGAGAGGAGAAAAACAAGTTGTGCTCATTTTCCTCCGTTTCGTCTTGGACGATTATCAAGATTTGGATAAAAAGTCATTTCATCTTCTGTTAAAGGCTATAAATAACGGGGTGATATGATCTATTTAAAATGTACTTATGCGCTTGCCGCACTACTCACTATATCGGTATAGTGAAAACGGCTACAGGGGATGCTCGTTTATATGTAAATTTGTTTCAATTTATTCCACCAATTTAGCTACTATCTGCTCAAATCTGTGAAGAAATTGGAGTTGACTGAAAACGACAATCCGAGAAAAAAAGCAGATGCAACTTTTGTATTTTTTCAGGGGAAAGGGCGGCGATCTAACCAAGCGTTCATGAGTGACTTATCCAAGAGAAAATATAATGGAAAAATGGAATGGCTCAAAACATGTTTCAGAAATGCGTAGATTTTCACTCACTCGTTGCAAATCAGATTTCATAGTGGATGCATCCATAATGGGAGAGTAATGAAAAAAGTTGCTTTGTTCTCCTTTCACGCTATTTTCTTCCACGCTTTGATCTGGCTAATCCAATGTAAATAAGTGAAAGGTAATCGCTCAGTTGGGCTACTTCAATAAGCAAAAAAATACCTGGTCTGGTGGAGAGGAAAAGAGTAAACTCTAATCGTTTATGTCCTTACCAGATGGACTATACCGTAAACAGTATTTTCGAGTGGAGTGAACTAAAATGCAAACTTCTTCTTCAAACTTTGGAATATCCACGCATGCCTCCATTTTTTAGGTATACTTGACCATTCCAAAATATTTTACAGGGGAGATTGCCTACCTTTTTGACTTTATTAGTGCATCACGATTTTCCATATTCTTTTTTAGGGTAAACTTTCTAAGGTTCCCATTTTTAAGACTTCAAATATCTCGAAGTAAGCACGGTTAATTAAGATATTCCACGTAGCCGCTAAATTGGATTTGTTACCTCAAAAAATAAATTACGATAGGAGACCAGTTGGCAAGGCTTTCGCAGCTGAACTTCTAACTACCAGCTCCAATATTGCATCTTCCTCTTTCCCTTCCCTCCTCCTGCCCGCCCTGAAAGTTATTCATTTTCATCCTTGTCTAGAGTTTTGCTAGTTTCGACTGTTGCAAATTCCCTGACTTTTTTTTTGCATTACATAGACTGTGGATAACTGCTCATCAAGCAGCTGATGCACGCTCTTGTCTGCACTTGCCCAGTACTGTAAGTTCACCAGACACAACTACGTGGGAGTCATAAAATAGAACATATGCAGGGATAGGTCGATGTCTTGACTTTTTTTCCAAGGACATTTTTAACTTTTAACCAAATTCTATAGAAAGGAAATGTACAAGTCTACACATCCCTACATATTTCCCAAAAAGAGCTTGTTCATTTCTTCCTCCCACCAAAATTCCTTACACTTTCACTTCCCCCATTTTATGATGATCCTTTTATTTCCTGTTCACCGTTTCCTCTAAACAGCTTTCTCCCTTGTATTGTCCCAAGCACATTGTATGTCTGTACAGTTCAAGGTAAAAAAAAATATTCTTCCATATACTTACGGCCGGATGCATCGCTTGAAAGGAAGGAAATGCAAGAAAAGACAGTTTTCATTTTTTCCCCTTTGCATCAAATTCCATTCCTATTTCGAATTTCCCTATAAAAAATAACAAAAAGATGGCTAGAAAAAAAGCAACATTATTATTGCCATTGTGAGAAGAAGTACTTACTTACTTTTTTTCCATTGAGAACGGTTTAGCAGTGGCTGTGGCGGGATCTGATTCATTTGTACTTATTTCATGTTATGGAAAAGTAGAGAGGAAAAAAAGCAGAGAAAAGGGGGCTTGACAGAAATGAAAGACTTGTTATGTTATTATTAGCCTTATGATGATTATTCTTTTGCCGAGCACAAAATGTTATTATATGAGATGATATAAGAGGAAAGTGAGGTTTTTTCAGTGATGAGCAAAAATTAAGTTGGGTGGAAGGAGGATGAGGATGAGAATGCCACTTTCGGATTGCACGGGTGACTATCCCTCTTTAACATGTGGGGAGTAATGGAATTGTCATTATTATTACCACGCGTGTGGCAGAGTGAAAATAGGCGCGGATTGTAGGAGTAGGGAAAAGGAGGCACGACAAAACCAACAACCAAACTCAATTCTTTCTTTTTTGTGTCTCACTCAGTCACTCTCATCATCGCCATCTCCTTCATCCTTCCTTTTTGAGAATGCCATCCCTGTATATTTCCTAATGGTTTATTTAATGCTTGTTCAAAGGAAACGGAATGAAAATGAAATGGGGATATTCCCTGGCTTTTTCGCTTTTCTTGTTTGACTTTCTTTTAGCCACTATCCCTGTTTTTGTGTTGTTATGATTTTTCGAGGGTATTTATTTTCTGTCCACAATGAAAAGAAAATTCGTGCGGACTCCTATTTTCCTCTATTGCCCCTTCTTATTTTTATTTGGACTTAGCCACACTACATACCACCAACCGTCCACTCTGATTATTCTTCCTCCTTACCTAAATCGACTTTTTGGGGGATTATCTGCAGAAGAATGGGAAAAAAGCACACGACAACTATTTTCCATTTAGTGGAACGTGAGCGAAAGTGTGTAAGAAATAAACTGGCCGCATAGAAAAAGCCTACGCATAATTTAATTGAGATTTGCCATTTGCCATTAATGGCTTTTCTGCACAAGGCTATAGGCTCAAGTAGGCTACAAAATAAGTCGTCAACAGCCCACGTCACATTTCCACTCTGAAGGAAAGTGGTTGGTCATTGGGAATTTTTCTTTTCGTTTTATTTTCCTATTACTAAAATATTCTCAGATGAGCACACAACTTCCTACTACAAATGGCAAATCATCCCCAAAACAGAGCTATTTGTTCCCCTTTTTTTTAATTTTCTTGGAGCAACTGGAGAATAAATTCGGCTCTCTACTCATTTTCCTGTCTTGCCTTTTTTTCCTGTGTCGTAATTCTATTATTGATAGAAGAGGGGCTCATTTCATTCCTTACTTTTTACAGTAATTGAATAAATTTGGAGTAGGAAAAAAAGACAACTGGAGACCTTTCCCCTTCATACGCGTATTTCCAGTCTATAAATATCCCTCACCCCTCACATGTTCCATGTTATGTGTGAGTTCATCATTCCCTACTTTAGTAAATTGACAGAAGGATCCAACCAAGAAAAAGGAAACTAGTGTGGGCATCCACATGCTGACTCTCCTCGATTTCCTGTTTCAGTCGAAAGCCCCGAGAAAAATAATCAGTGATGAAGTCGGGCCATGGTTGAACGCAAAAGAATCTTTACGGTGAAACGGGAGCAAGGACATGACTTCAGATTCCACTGTAAATAAACTGTCTATGTTAATGATGATGCAGCATAATCAAACGTGTAATAAGTGAGTCCGCAACTTTTTAGAGGTTTCCTGAGAAAAAAATCCATGTCTTTGTGGAAACGTCCATATTCATTTAAATGCACGGTTTATATATGCCGCGCTCAAAGTAAAATGCTAATGGTACAACTCCCATGGCGCTGTTCCCTTCCATATTGGTCCTCTTGTCGTTCCTTGCAGAAGCCAGAGAGTGGGAGACATGAAAGTCGTAACTCTTGCCGCAACTGACAGGAATTTGTAAATTTTACTTGAGTCAGCTTCAGTCAGAGTCTAGTCCTCTTTTCCAAAAAAAAAGGTTCCTCCAAGCCACAATTGGGGAACGGGATCCTTTTTTCCCATTCCAAGCTTCAAGAGGAAGCTGTCTTTGAGAGGAAAAAATACTCTGGAAAGATTTCCATTTTCTTCGTCTTTAACACTGGAAATAATAATTCGCATATATATATGCCCTCTCTTTTTTCTCCTTATTTCGCTGTTGAATATTTTTTTTGCAAAAAGTGGAAAAATGCTAAAATATTGACTGCAAGAGTAGTGAGGCAGAAGGATATGTATGGAACGTGCTCAATCCACTCTCAAACATTTTTATGGGGATAGAGTGTGTACGAAGTGTAATAAAAATGGAGAAGTGAAAATAGATTTAGAGACAAAAAACACAAGCCAACCACTTCCCAGTAAAACTGATGGGGTGACTTATGCCGCTCTATTGAGGTTGTTTCATGAGACTATAAAATTTCCCTCTGAATTTCTCTGTTTTCGCCAGCCTTTGTTTAAATGCTTATTTAGTTTTTTTATATATTTTTGCTGCTTTTTCCTCTTTCCATAAAAAGTACACTGACAAATAGGAATAAATATCTGTCTCGGCATCCCACCCAGATACAGATACACATGTGCAGACACCAGCCTAGCAATCACAATCAACATCATTAGCATCTTCATGCACGCGTACACATTAAATTTTAAAAGTCAGAGGCAGGCAGAAAAGTGAAAGAAAAATAGGAACAAAGGCAACGGAAAAAGGGGAAGATGAGCAAGAAACATGATCCGTCCGACTGTATCTGTCTTTAAAATATGAGACAGACTCATTTAAGTATTCCTGTCTTGATTTGCTTCTACAGCTATTTTCCCCATACGTACATGCAACGTAGGTATAAATAAACTTTTTCCCGGAACTAGAGGATTGCCGCTCCTATATTATGCTTTGTATAAATGTTCCTTCTCACTTTCCCTTTTTTTCTCCCCTCCCCACATCGCAGTCTCTATCCCCATGGGCAGGCTGGCACTATTGGGGAATTCCATACAGATAGATAGATACTTTCGGCTTACATGAGAGGTAAAACTACCACCGCTAAAAAAAATTTGGATGAGGGAAGATGCTCAAGCTTGAACGGGAATTCTACTCATATTATAAATCCATCGTATTCATTCTTGCCTTTTCTGGCGTAGCCCAAAATGATAGCAAATCGTCCCGAGTACAATACCAACCTAAAATGATAACGAAGAACCACGAAGACGAAGGTATACTGGTGTAATAATCTTAGTTATTATGCAGCTATTTTAAACAAAAAATAATAATATCGACACGGAAGTTCCTTCATTTTTGGTATGTCCTTCATAAAGCTCAAGAAGATTCATATGTGCACTGTCGATGTAAGAAATTCTCATCAATAAGAACACGCTGCATTGCACTGCTTAAGCACCGCGCTTTGTTTAGAGTTGTTCATCCAGAGCAAAATAAATTAGAGCCATAGTGCATTATTATACAGAATGACAGCTTAATGGCAATAAGCTAAACAACTTAAACTTAATTATTTACAAATTGATTGTCTCCAGCTAAGGCCATTTCTTGGGAAAGCTTTGGAGACAGTGAAACGCAGCACCATTCATCTTCTGATCATCATCGCGAAACACTACAAATGACTAAGACAAGTAAAAGTTAAGTGTGAGAGACAGGAGCAGAATGGAACAAAACCGATAAGTCACACGCTTTCTTCTTTCTCCCCCACATCATCCTCCATCCCGCCACTAAAGGAAAATCCAGAATCCACTAAAGGAGAGAGACCGCAGATGTGATATTAATTCTTCAAGTTGTCCCCGACAATCCAATCCGCCATCATTATTATTATCTACACGCGTGTAGGCATACTATGTAGATACATTGTGGGAAGGAGAACGGAGAAACTGCAAGATTTGCATTTTGTGCAATGATTATAATACATTTTCATTGTGGGAGGGAAACCCAAAGTTTTCACGGTAAACGCTATCAGTAGTCCTTTATCCAAAAAACTAATTCGGGAAAAGCTAAAGCGAACAACTTTTCGTCTTTTTCAGAGATTTATAGTTTTAATTATCAAACCAGTGTCACACAGGCTCCTTTCTTCCTTCTCCACAGCAAACCCCAGAAGGACGGGAGGGAAAGAATGAATTGGAATTAGACGATTTTCTGTGCGGTTCGGATAGCTTCACTCCGCGGTGGTTATGTATTATACTAGGGCGACGCTTTTTTTTAAAAAAAAAGTTTTTTTTCTTCCGAGTTCCATGAAAAATTCCCCCATTTTACTAGATAAGTTTTCTCAGGACGACATTATGATACCGTGCCAGGAGCTGAGTACGAAAGAAAGTTAAATACATATGTATGATCTAGCACTCATGTGACGTCTAACATGGTAATCAAACCGATTACATTTCGTAGGAAATTGGCGTAGTAAGCACGACCAAATTCATGGATTTTTTCAAATCTTGCACAATTCATTTTACTAGAGCTACAGCAGCATTTTCTTTGGAAGTACTGTGAGCACGAGCATATTAATTACAATATTATCTTTAAATATTTTTACTTAATTTTAACGGTGATATTTTCTGCTGTGCAAGCAAAATATATCAAACTGACAGAGCGAAACAATTAAATCGTTCAAATTACTTGAAAAGTATCAAAAACTAATTACACGCGGGAAAGAACTTTGATCGGGGTGCATCTAGAGTGTCGACAGACAAAATACTCCTTTAGGCAACCACTCCATATTGGCTATCATTAAAAAGAAACCTGAAATAAAGTGCAAACTTAAGCCAGTTAATTCACAGTCACTTAAAAGGCTCAGCATTAGAAGTCACAAGAAGTACCAGAGCCAAAATACCGAAGTAGTAAATACAACCAAAGAAATGGACTTATCGCAGCTTTTAATTTTCCACTTTACATTTCACATACCTATCTACATCCTGTTGAATATTTTGGGTGTAGAAAATAAAAAAGGCAGGCAGGAGTAAGTATTTTGGCTTCCTACAATGTCCATAATCTTTTGTAGTTACAGTTAAATAGCAGAGAAGCGTTTTTAGATAATACATAAAAAGAATTAAACTGAAACAAAAGCGTTTTCAGTGAGATCTACACCTTGCTCAGTTTCACATTAAATGATGGCAATAACAGTAATAATGATAATGGCCAGGCGATACCAAAAATAATTACACTTTCTGGTGAAGAGCCCAAGCCCCCTCTCCACTTTCTTTCCTGCGTATAAATCTAGTCGGAGACGTGTCCCCTCCCGCTCCCATTTAGGTAATACTGTGGAGTATGAAAACGAAATGCGCTCGTGAGAAGAGCAACAAAAAAAACTTTCAGCAGCAATAATAACCACGACGGAGCGGTGGGTTTTTACAATTCTAAAGAGTCACTATTTGCGATGAAAGGAAAAGGTAAGCAAACAGCGCGAGAGAACAACAGGAAGCTAAATTACGCTAAGAGAGTTGCGGTTTATATCGTGATTCATTTCTCTCCTTGGGAAACCCAAATGGAAAAAAAGAGGTTTTCTCGTGAAGAGGGAAAACGTGAAAGAAAATGAGTGAGGGAGCAGCATTTTCTGGAGGAGACGGATAAGGGCAAAAGACGAAGAGAATATCTTTTTTTGGTGGTGTGGAGAGGAAGTGAAAGTAGTTAAACAGAAAGGTATTCAAGTAGAAAATCCTAGAAAATGGTGCAGTTATTGCCCTTACAATATCTCTCCTTTTTCTTGGAAGGAGGTCTTAGTCCCACACCAGGCTGACTTTCCCTACACCAGTTTTTATTGAATGCCTGATAAAAATCGGGCTAATACAGTCCTCCCATTTCAAGCTCCAGCTTCGTAGGCGCTATGCAGTACCATCCACCTACTTTAATATCTCCATAATAAATTCCGAAATTATTAGGAGCTTAGGGCAAAGTCGTTTTGCATTTTACGCAATTGAGTTACGTAACGAGAGAGTCAAATTATATTGCATGCTGGCTGCTAGTCTGCATTCGGATATAAATAAGAGAGGATTGCGATATGGAAAGTTGCACTCTTGCTGCAGCGCTTTTACAGTTTTCCTAGTTGCATTGCAGCTCCACTTAAGTCTATCTTATCGGGAGCGTGAGGAAAACCCGTTTCTCTAAGATTGGACAGGGTCAGGCTTTAGACAAATGTTCTCTTCAAGCAAGTTCACATGTCTAGACACTCCATGAATAAAGGCGGGCTATAAACTGAAAGACTTTCAGAATATTTCATGCTCATATTTACACTGAAAAGCTACTTGCAATAATATTATTTATGCCTGCTTTCTAGATTCAGTATTATATGCTTTTTCCAAAATAATGCTTCCGAGGCTATCAGAATATTTCATGCTCATATTTACACTGAAAAGCTACTTGCAATAATATTATTTATGCCTGCTTTCTAGATTCAGTATTATATGCTTTTTCCAAAATAGCCCTTCCGTAACTTCGGCGCTTAGGAGAAAGGTCAAGTAAGCCAATTTTGCTGGCAACAGCTTTGATGAAGAGGGACGATAACGTGGAGCAGAAAACGATTTCAGGTCAGGGAAAAGAAAGTCTAGCGTTGTAAGGAGTAGAAGCAGTATCACAGTTTAATAACCTAATATATCTGTTGTTTTCTGCATAATTGCTTATAATTATATAGGATTTAGCCTACAAAAATCGCTACCGATAAAAATCACTACGACCGACTTAAGTAGGTTATGAGCTACTTAGCTAAAATAACACTCTAATTACTTAAATCCATCCGCGCTCAAGCTCCTAATTACGATTTTCACTCAGGCGGACTCTCTAGATTTTTCTGGTCGCAAATAGCAATCCATTGTGACGTGAATACGACCGACTTAAGTAGGTTATGAGCTACTTAGCTAAAATAACACTCTAATTACTTAAATCCATCCGCGCTCAAGCTCCTAATTACGATTTTCACTCAGGCGGACTCTCTAGATTTCTCTGGTCGCAAATAGCAATCCATTGTGACGTGAATGAGCCCTTTTCCTTTGCAATTCACCATCCTAAGAAGCCAGCATTCCACTTTTTAGATATTTGTTGTCGAATGATACCGCAATTGCGTTTCTATTTGCTTCTTTCGCTAGATTGAATTTATTGTTAGTACAGATATGAGAGTCGCAAACTCCAAAAAGTTCTCGCAGAGTGGCTTCTCCCCTCTGCACCAAATATTGATTTAGCAAAATTTGGTAACAGGTAGGCAATACGGTTTTTTCATTGGATTTTCCATTTTACGACTGCATTATTGCCATTTTCGATAAGATACTTTGTGCATACCAAGACGTACTCTGAATTTTCTTTAACTTTAATGTACACCACCATTATACACGAAATAGATAAGAGTTGAGTACATTATGTGCATGGATAGACGCCAAAAGGCATGTACATTTTATAGATTCGCTGTGTCTACAACTCTGCGGCGGAAGGGACTACCCGAACAAGGAGAAACTAATAAAAGAAGCCTCCTCTATTCTGTCTTCTACCTATTTGTATTTGTATTTGCACTATTATCACTGGCACATTCTTGGCTATATCCCCTTTTCTGTAATGGTCGTAACATCTCAAAAAAGGGAACAAACATATCCATATTTATACAAGGGCTGCATTTAGCCGACTTTATTTTCATATATGGGAGGCTCCAGTTTTCCTGGGGAAGTACCTCAGAGACATGTTTACACTCTTTTTTTATGAAAAAGAGGGTTGAGGTGAAATGTGCAGCGTGACAATAACAAGTGGAAAAGGGGTACAAAATTCTTCTTTATATTATGCGTGAGGATCCCAGTAAAATGAAAGATTTTCCTCATGCCATTTCCTCCTTCTTCGTATCACATCTCGTGAAATGCCAGCCCACAAAATCCTCAATATGTTCCGGCTTGGGAGCAAGGGGGAAATAAGAAAAAAAATGTGAAAGTGAAAGAGAGCGAAGCAATAATAATAGGGAAGGCGGATGAAGCAAAAGCCTTTTTCCATCCTTAACTCATACACTATTTATGGATTCAATTGCTATTTTTCACATAGAAAGCTATACATGTAGAATATCAGTACAACGTGCAATTTCCCAACAGTTTCTCTGTGTGTGGCTGCTGCGCTGTGTGAAACGGGAGCAAAAGGAGTGAAAAGGATCAGGCTGCTAGTCATCCAGACGAAATTGCAATTTATTTGTCTTCTCAGTGAAAGCCTACTAGGTACTGTGTGTGAATTTAATGGTTAGTATGAGAAGAGGGGGAGCTACACTACAACTCACAATCAGCAAGTAAAAAAGTCAGTCCAAAAATGCTCGCTAATTTCACAATATTCTACTACGTCGCACAGTATCGCAAACCACTTTAGCTAAGTGTGAGGACCAAAAATTCATTTTTATTTTTAGTAGCACCGTTATACAGTCGCTGAGCGCTTTTACTCAATAACTTCCAGTAAAAGTGCAAATTTCACACCTAATGCATGTACTACTATCTACGTACGCAGGAGAAGACGCTGGAGAAAAAAGCAAGGAAAGTGCTAGTGACGCGATGAGAGGCAAGCAGACAAGCCTACTTTACACGAACCAACACACCTTTTCGAATAAATCTGCGCAGTAAACATTGTTACTGTAGAAGCCTTTTCTTTCCTTTCACGGCCAAATGCGTTTTAGTAATCTGATTTGCTTTTAAAAAATGCCCGAGAGAATGAAAGGTATTACGCTGTTTACTTCTCCTTCCCATTTTCCCTCCTTATCGCACCGAACACACGCGATTCTCAATCAAGTAAGAAAACGTTTTCCACCTGTCCGCCTGTCTTTTTTTCCCTCCGATTCCTTCATTAACCGGGTCAATTTACCGTATTGCACTGACCCAAGCTCCCTCCAGAATTAAATCGCTCCGAACTTTCCAATCCCCGGCCAATTTCGTGGTGCAGGCGGAGAACGCCTGTTGTTGCCCACTCTGTTACAGCTTACCTGATTGGTTTCCTCCTCTCTGTCTGTTATTTTTTTACCCTTCTTTTCTCTCCGTTTCGCTCCATACAATTTCACTCTCGATAAATTCGGCAGAGAGAAAAAGAAATCGGTAAATTATTACGATAAGCAAAGGAGTGACAATAAATTCCCATTAATTTATACGCTTCTGCACTACACCAACCTAACCAACAGGAGGAGTAGTAGCTGCTCTTAAGACAAAATAGCAATCGATAGGCCGGCAAGCGAGCGAGTCTGTTTCTACAATTCCCATTTTTTAGAATGCATTTCGCCAGAGAAAGCAGAGCAAGGAAAATTACGATGCTTTACTCATCTCATATCTCTTCCTTTCCTCTGTAAGCTTATTGTTAGTGCTCCTTAGAAAACACACAGACCTGACCTTATCATCCATCTTGAAATGTTTGGACTTCAACAACTGCGCCATACTGACAGTGCCACTGGAAAACTGAGGCTTAATGTTTTTTCGGGAATCACAACCGCGAAATATTTTCCCTTTCTTTTCCTCGAAAAAATTGCCCATCCTTTGCCCTCTTTACGCTGTGTAGAGTCAAGGTAAGCCTTTCATTTTGCGGAATAAAAAAGGAAGAGAGACGACCATCTCCACGATCATCATCGTACATGATCCTTAGACTGTAAAGGAAATGGGTGGTTTGCCAAGAAAAAATAATAATATTGTTTCTAGTGAAAAATCAGAAGGAGGACGGGGTGGACTCGGTTAAAGCTTATATAGGAAAATCGAAAAGTAGAGCGATGAGGAAGAGGCTGAAAACGGGAATTGAGTTTTCTTTATGAGACTCCTAGCCAGGTTCATTTTTTCTGCCTAAATGATGCACTGCATAACTTGCCGGACTTGTTTCCGAACGCTGGCTAAGTGCTCAGCTCCTACGTACTGTAGGTATTTCGCCGCTCTAAACCAGAAAGAGAATATTATAAAGTAGCGCACTGGCACTGTCATCCTTTTGTCGTCACATTTTATGTAAGTACGTACAAGAGAGGAGTTAGTGTTATTGGAAACTTCATGTCTCTTCATCTCTCCTTTCTCCAGTGCTACGCTATAGTACAGCATCAACTTGGACGAGAGAATCTCGAGAGGAAAGTGAATTGCTTTCCACTGCAGCCATATTTTCTACTCGAATAGAAAATATTTTTACTTTTACGCCGACACCGTTCTGGAAGCATCCAGAACCTTACATAGCCCACACACCGTACAGTAACCTATACACTCCGTTTTTAGGTGTGTTGAGGATCCACACGAATCCCGTCAGGATTTAGCAGATGCATGCATGCACATAAACTTCCATAAATAGTTTTTTTTCAGCTTGTACAGAGTCAAGTCCAGCATTCAGCAAATCATCATCATCATCCTCATCACAAGCTCTCAAGTTTCTTCAAGCCTTGTCACCAACTTATTATAAAGAAACAGAAGCGGAAGTGCTAAGCTTTTTCCTGGAGGAATACGTCACTGTCCAGCACCAGCTCCTTCTTAAAACTAACTTATATGCAAGTTTCCTTTAAATGAACTTATAATACACTTGGGTACTCCGGTACTCGGAGCCTTTTCTACTTTTACAGTGGTATTGGATTTCCTCTTGCACGATGCGAAAACAAGGGCTACCCACACACTCAACAAAAAAATGAAAAGAATGTCTCGGAACGACACCAAAAGAAGGGAGAAAAAAATAATAGCCAACATCAACCCTTTCCTTGTTATCATATTATTAGGACGAAAAAAGAGGCTCTATCACGGGATCTGATCCAACCACATCCCATATTACAAACGTGATCATTTACTTGAGTCTCTGAATGATGTCTGAAGGTTATATATGCAATTTCATTTCTCTCCAGTATAAGGAGAGCCGCAGTGGCAGTGTGTATTGCTCCTATATGACAGGCATCATTCCATTCATCCATGTGCAATTCTTTTGTCTACTCCATTCTCCTTTTTTCCCTTTTTCTCCAGTAATAAAATTATGACGACTTTTTGACTCCAGCCAGATTATAGCATGACATATTATTACACACATGAAAAAGATCATTCCACGAGAAGGAGCTAGAGACAATACGAAAAAATAAATGAGTTAGCCTACGTCATACCGAAAATTTTTTCCCCTTCCACTTTTTCCAGAGAAACGACAAGAAAAAGTGTACCCATACAGAAAATATGTATATTATTGTAAATAAATGGGATGTGGTGATGAAAGATACCGAATCCGTCTATAAGATAATATTGTCTTCCTTTTATTTTTCTATTACTTCATGAATTTCCCCTAGTCTTGGGGATAAAATGATGTTCCGTAACGAAATCAACGTACTATTTTTTTATTATATTAGGCTCGCATCATCACAAAAAATGGTGAGTTTAGGGAACAGTTCAAGCACAAAGGCAAAGCAGAAGCAGAGTTTCTCGTACTTAGATATGTAGACAATGAAAATGAGATGAGCTGTGCCATGCATTCTGCACATCGTCTCTGAATTCTGTTTTTTAGTTAGAATAAATATTACTTTGAAGTTCCTCTCCTTATTTTTATACACGGAAGAGGAAAAAAAGTATGAGACATGGGAAGGGAAAAACATATATAATAAATTCATTCACTTCGCTCTATTTCCTCTTGCGTCCCTAATCATCATCGTCAACATCATAGGCATGTCCTTTTACATGCCTGGCTGTAGCATTTGCCACATCCTCTTTCTTGTATGATGCTTCCAGACAGACATTGTTTTCTCCTCGGTTCCATATTTCCATCCAGTGTCTCATGGAGAGCAAGAAATGATATTGCTTAAATACCAGATACATTTTTTTCTTAGGCTCTTGTTGACGACCGTGTTCTTGCTCTATCCCTGCCCGTATATTCAGATAATCCGATGTATCCCATGGAATCCCAATCCTTTAATGCGCTTCATGTGTTCGTTTTATGTGGTCGGCTCTTTCTAAAAATAGTGACAAAATATTCAACAGCTTTCCACAGTTTTTGCTTTCTCCTCTTGAGAGCAGTAGCATCCCGAACAAGGAAAAGGGTAAAGGGCTAGGCATTCTGTAAAAGCTGCTAACTGCAATATATGACATGCTCGTCTTGGAATTGTAGGGAAAGTTTCGTTTCTTATTTTGTACTTTCCTCCGTGGGGAATTGAGACAAGTGCAAATTATGGGCGTTTCATTTTTTATTAGTATCCATCGCTAGACAGAGTACAAAGAGGCGTGTGGAGGAAGAAAGGATGTTGCCTTTGCTTTTCAATCTATGTATCCTTGTAAATTATGCTATGCCATAAGCTGATATCTACACAATATTCATGAAAATGAATAAAACTGAGCTTTTGCCGGGAGTCGACTCACAGTGACTCAGGCTGTCTTTGAAGACTCGAAGAGGCAAACAAAGTTTAATAAGATGGTATTAAAAGATATTTTGAAAATTAACGGTTTAGATTTTAAATAAGTAATGAATGCAGGTGTGTGGTTAACCCGAGTATTTGAATCATATTGGAAGGCGACAGGATTGATTTACATTTTTGATTTCTGCTAAACGCTTATTCGTGCGTGCGTGCCAGTGCCAAAAACAGACGGATTTATATCGTTCATTGTAAATAATTTATTTGTTCAGATTAGATAACAGAATGCAACGTCCCCATATATTTCCTTTTTCTAAATTTCACAGTAATAAAATTCAATTCAATTATTTCAGACCTCTGCAAGTAATTCTTGCGGCGCACACTAAATCAGCACAAATGGCAAATAAAGTAAAACAATTTGACTTCTCATCATTATTAAGAAGATGCATATCAACATAAATTCTGCCTACATTTTTCAATTTAAAATAATGAATGAGAGTGCAAAGTCAGAGTTCCCGTTCAGAGCCAAGCTAACCAAACCAGAGACAGATCGAGCAGAAAGTAGGGACAGTGTACATACACAGTGCGAGAACACAAAGCATAAAAAAGAGAAAATTCCACATGGAGGTTTTATATGGTTATCTTATTGTTCATAAAAGAAGGACATAAAATTTATGGATACAAAATAGCTACTGCTGCTACCAGCAAAAAAAGTCACTCTCCTCCTTATTCCCACTGCTTATAAGGTAGTCGTTTTTCCTATAATATTATTATTCTTTATTGATGTCGAGTAGTAGCCCAGTAGCCGTAGTGCCCCCACCCCCATCTCATCATCCTCTCCATCTCATCTTCATTGCTCTTCTTCAAGGTATATATATTTATATGACATGACATTATTGCTATATATTTTCCCTCTTTATGCCACCTACTCTCTCTCTCACTCTATTGCACTGTTCAATTCATTCACTCTCACGTAGGTAATCTTATTTTATACCCCAAAAATATTATATACAGATACTTTATAGGGAACTTTACGCGAGATAGACGATAGGAGGACAAAGACCCTCTTCTCTTCCTCTATCCCAGTTTTTTCCACCCGCTAAAGAAGAAAAAAAAGTTGTTTCACTCAAATCGACTTAGACTCTCATTCACCAACAGTATTCCATGGAGGAAGGCAGTTCGGCCTTTTGCACTGGTAATACGAATAGGTAATATTGTTATGCATCGATTCAGTGCAATAAATGGATACATCAGGATATCAATAATATGCATGAAATGGCCATATCCAATTGAATACCGAAAATGGATATGTTTATCAGCACGTATGTATGTATGACGGATGCATGCACCGAAAGACAGAACTGAATAGGATAATGATCATATCATCTTGTCTTCTTGACAAAAATGGTAAAGCTACGTGTATTGCAGGCTATTTATATAATGCTGGAAAAAATAGAGAGAGAAATCCACCCGTAAAATGTTCCTTTTCCCGGAGAGAGGACTCCCTGCGGTGTGGCGTGAGTGAATAAAAATGCTGACATAAAAACCGACCCCACATATTTATCCAGAACATACCACAATCAAGAGAAGAGAGAGAAAAAAAGTGAGAGAGGTACACATTCACATTTTTTCCCTTCCTTCTCGTGTATATGACATCAGGAGCAGGATTCATTTCCACCAATAATATTTTTCTCGGATGGAGGAAAAAAGAGGAAGATGAAGGAGATGTTCTACATTTCCGAGAAGACAACTGACTATGAGAGTAAGGAAAATCTTGTCTAGAGCTATTTTGCTTTTCAAAAAACGCTGAGGAAAACTGTAAAGGACAGTTTGGAGTTTGTATGTATCTCCGGAAAATACAAAATGTTTATTCATCTCAAGCTTATCAGGCACATTAACATTTTCATCATATACAAATGTACTTCCAGTCAAACGATAGCAGAGTAGCACAGTAGCACTAACCATATCCTATTTCTACCATGAAAATTCATGGAAAATTTTAGCCTGTTTATGCCATGCATTGAATAACTATTTATTTTTTACCATGTCTGACAGTGAGCATTACGCAGGGAAAGCATCTCTCGGCTATGCCCTATGCTGTTGAATTTTCCATTTCTTTTCAGAAAAATACTTTATGTATTAGATGAAACAAAGAGCTTGTTTATAGATACCATATTTCGATACTGGGCACAACCTGACAACTTATCGATACCTAACTCAGTAAACAATATTTATTACGCATTAAATGGATTGATAGCATTGAAAAATTCTTGTTCTTACTGTCGAACTATGAGCCACGAGCCCATATAGATTCATGCACGCACCATTATTACTGAAATTCTCCAACAACGGTGGCTGGTAAAAATACCTCGAAATAAATAAAAAAGATGGGAAATGGAAAAATATATGCTTTTCATCAGCTATCGCTATCTCAGTTATCATATTCTACATTCTGGTAAATTCCGCAAGCCGCCTAAAAATTCCTTTTTATACGTCGCATGTTTTCCGATCCTGATTACAGTTTTTATTACAATATAGAAAGTTGGAACATGAAAGCGTTTTTAAATGGAAGTAAGCGCAACAATATACTGCATTTATATCTACATTACCGATTACTACACATAAAAACCAATTCGTTATTTTCAAATTCTATTCGATATCCATATTACTTTTCCAACTTTCCTTCCTTTCCTTTCTCCCTTCCAGAATTTTTACTGCCTGTCCTGTCATTTTATTCTAGCTACTCGGTTCGCATGTAAAAACGGCTTTTTTTCATGTGTCTCCCATTCCAGTTGGCATTTCCATTCTTACTACGAGTAACAATAAAGATCTGTAGTAGTCATTAAGGGAGTGCAAATTTCCTCTTCCCCTTTCCCCTAACACAATTCACTTTAGTAAAGTACGCAGACGGGAAAAAATTACTGCTTGTACACACCCAAACTACCTACGTTAACAACGTTTAGCTAACTTTCACTTTTAGCAATAACCAACAATTTTTATAACTACGCTGCATCCAATGACAAAAACAGGAGGGATGGTTTTCGCACAAAATAATCCGCTTATTTTTTTATCTCGTAGTTTTTAAGCGTATGCACATCGTAAAACTCCACTTTCCATTTTATATCTTTTTCCTGTTTTCCTTAACTGTCCTCTCTCGCGGGGAGAAGGGAGGGGACATTTAATGAGAGTAGCATTCTTGGAAAACGGGGCTTATATGACAGTGTAGTGATCTTATCTGGAAGAATAATTACGCTGTTTTGACATTTTGCTGGAAAATGTGCGGCGATAGACTCTCCTTTCAGCTTTCCCCTTCCATTTTACAGGGCTTTTAGGGTGGCATTCAACAGCGAAATTATGATAACATTCAAAATTGCTCATAAAATATTATTTTTGCTGTTTTGTTGGCGGTGTTGACAGTGACCGTGCGGCGGTGCCGGTAATAATAATTGTTCTCAAAAAATAAACCAGCGCGTAAGTACATGTAGTGCTCCCTCAAGCCTTCGTCTCTTTTATTCCCCGAGATTTATGGGAACGGAGAGGAGAATGAATAGAGTAGGCAGTATAGTTTTACACTGCACTAGTACCACTACCACTACTGCAAGTAATTTGTCCCCTCCTAAAACTGTTCATCGTCCTATTTACATTCATATCATAAAGAATGACTAGAAATTTGCTCCTTCAGTGACGCTTTACTACTTTTGGCAATAATGCAAAAAAAATTCATGAGTGTGCAGATAGGGCGAGGGAGGAAAAGCTTCCATGTCAAAGTATACAGCTTTGGCTCGTTTCCCATCATCGTCAAAGTTCGTAAAAGTCGGCATGACTCCTATCTCCTATTTTTTCAAGGGGGATTCGTTCCTCTCGTCGTCGTCGTCATTTCTTTCGTTGCATATCTTTATTTGCTTCTGATTGTTGTCGTAAAATGAAGGGTGAATGGAGAGCATTTTTGAACGCCAGTTTTTATTTACAGCTCCCACTGTTCTACACTCAGAAAAGCAAACAAAGGGCTGGAAATGGAAACGAAATAAAAAATGTTTTGCAAGCAGGGCACTATCCCATCAAGTCCAATAATAAAACCATGAATGTGCGACATGACATGAGCGAAAGCTTTACAATCTTTTAAAAAGTTACTTCCATCAGACTGCCACTGCTGTATCCTCTCGTCGGCACTGATACCCTGATGCAGTCAGCCACTCATGAAGTCGTAATCGTAACTAACAGCAGCATGAATCTTGTTGATGTCGACAAATTCCTTTTCATGAAAAAAGAGAGATGATTTTTGACAAGATCATATCAGATCAGAGCAAAAATACTTGCGCTACATCGTCTTTCCTTATACACTCTATAGTCCGTCTGACGTCTACTACAGCAACATGAGGACAAGAGAAATGGAAAAATCGAAGTCACATTGAAAGCGGTCATGCCAGTCAACTAGCTCCCATAAAAGTCCCTATACCCTCTTATGAGTTCACTCATGCAAACAGCGCTGGAGAAATATATTTTTTTATTATTTTCGATATGGCTCATCAGGAAGTCAAGATTTCTGATATGCTAGTGGGGATTGATGAGCGATAGTGATGACGCGACGGTGTGACTGTAAAACTTGTCCTGGGACCCTCTGTAATAAAAAGCGTATTTAAAAAATAAATGTCAAAAAGTACTTTGAATGACAAAAGAATGAGGACATCTAAAAATTGTTATCTCCTCTTCCATCTAAAAGCCTGTAAAACCACTATTAAAATTAATGAATTAGAAATTGCAATAAAATGCCAATGGCCGGGGCGGAAAAATACACTAAAATTGCAATAAAGTAATTCACTAGAAAGAAGCCGTAATTTTAATGGCAAAATGCAACAATAAAAATGACTACAACGGATGACGATTTGATGAATGAATAAAAAGCAAAATGGATGACGTGAGTCTGCACTCATTAAAAAATGTAGCGCAAATGTCTGCCATTCACAATCAAAATTCAGATAGCAAAATTTCGAATGTCATTTTCAACTCCTTTCAAAAAATGCTTCACCGTTGTTGCGCGTTTCCTCCCTACTCCCATCATTCGCATCTCTTCCCTCATAAAAATCTCTGGAAATTGCAGCCTCAATTCCACCGTCAATGCCAAACATGATTAATTAGCAGCTCATTTTAATTTACACCACGCCAATAATCTGTTCTCTTGTTAATATCAATAACAATTTTTTCACTCTTTTGCTCATGCAATTTCCTTGAGAATGAGAATTAATAATTTTTCTGGGTAAATGGCAAAGGCTATTCAGCATTCATTCTATACCTTTCAACGAGATCCACAATCCAGCGAATTTTTATCCAGATCTCTGCACAACTTTTTATTTCTGGCATCTCTTCCCTCATCATTTTGCTAGCTTGTTGCCTGTTTCTCTCGCCTTTATTCTCCTCCTTCCCCAAGAAGAATTACAGACAAGGATTCGTACATGAACGAGCACAGAGGGAGCATTCCTCCACACATTTTACACACAGCTTTACAGTGCTTTATGACTTGCAGGCTGCGTATTTAACGTCCACATCCAACGATCCAACACTACAAGCATCATTCTCTCAGCACAGCACACACACGCGGCTCTCTAAACCAAGGATATTTTGAGGATGAGCAGAAGACATCACAAAGGGAATTACGTAACACGGAAGAGGCCCACTCAACATCAGCAACTCATCCAAGCAATGTGTTTTTTGGGCACTCGTCGAGAATAACACAGCCGAGAGGAGACGCCGAATCCAGTCCCGGTGGTATGGTTGAAAAACACGACTTTTTGCTACTTGTTTCCTTCTTATCCTACAATGGAAAATTATTGTGGGATATGCATGTGGGATAATACACACGAAAAAAACCTATACTAAAAGGTTTTTTTGATACCTATTTCCTCCTAATTCATAGAGCATAATAGGATATTGGTTGGGTAAACGCACGTAATACATCTAGTTAAAAGATTACATTGGAAAACCCGTAATAAAAGTGAATTTTAAGAAGGTGGATAGTTGCTCGAGAACAGTTGTGCTTTTGCATCGTCACAGAAAAGTTTTGCCTCTATTTCCTTTTCCTCTTTTTTGCGCAAGCAAAAAGCAAAATACATAAAAAACAGAAGCATCCAATTCCAGCCTATTTTTCTCCTCGTTTATCTCATCGTCATTTACATCAGCCGCCAAAACGAAGTCGGAAAACGTCGAAGGAAAATCAAAGTACATTTTAAATTTAAAATACAAAAACAGCGTCATCGTCTCATCGTACAGTCATCCGAGGGCAGATATTGTATTTTTTGGTGCTTTTTGCCGATCAAAAATATACCGCGCTCTTCTATATATTTCACCTTTGACACTGTTTTAATTTTTTTGCTATTTTTCTCAGCTGATCTCTTGCTTTATCGTCCGTCTATATATCCCTTGTGTTTCCCGATAAGAGTTTAATTTTTTTGTTATAATAAATGCTGTGGTGAAATTAAAGCTGAAGAGAAAACCGAGGACAATTCCTTAGATGATACGAAAACAAGCTTAAATAGTTAGTTAGCTAAATGATTTGAATGAGTCAGCAAAAAAATAAAAATTTGCAAGATACGCCGCGCCGCAAACAGCAAGAGCCAATATATTTGCTTTAATTAATTGGTACCTTTTGCACCAGAACTTTGCTAAAAATATATACAGTTTTTAAAAGTTAAGGAACTGCTTAATCTTGTTCAATCACTGCTTCCCTCTCTACTACTAAAGTTGATTGTTTCAGTTTTTAATCGTACAAGAAACTAACAATTGAAGAAAGACAATTTGTTGAGTCAAACATTTCTTAAAATATTAATGAACTGATCTTGAAAAGTGTGTTATTGCTCGAAGTATTTTTTACTCTTTTTACAAGTCAGATGTTTTATTGACATTTGAAAATAGAAAACGTTTTTAGCTTTTTATAAATACTGTACAGTTACAACAGTTGCAGTTTTGCAAGTAGTAAAAGTAAAGGCAAAAAAACATTACGAACCATATTTAGAGAAAACAGTTAGCTTCGCCAAGAAAAATAGATAAAATATTGATGTAAGTACAATTTAATTACAAAAAGGTGATCGTAATCAATCAACAAAAATATTTCTTTTTTTTTCAACAAGATTAATATAACTTTATAAAATAGATAACAAAAAAGCTCTCTACCTGACAGCAGCAGCAAGATTCAAAATACCTCGCTTAAATTGCTTCAAAACTCTCCTGCTCAGCCATTAAGTAAAAAAGGTAAGAAAAAACAAATAACCATTTTGATTTAATTTTTTTACATCCTACGGTTTTACTAATTTGCATCCACGGTTAAAAATTAAAGCATATGCAGCTATCAGGGGGTCTCTGTAAAAACTGCACTTTTTCAATTTGAAATTTTACTTCAAAAATTGAGAAAGAAGTTGAGTGCCGTGACGTGACAGTTTTAAGATGTGTGCTAATTAAATGCGTTTTCTTAGAAAAAAGCAGTGTCAGTCGGGTGCATGTGCATGCTTCCAGCGTCAGCTTCAATTTTATTTTTGGTTTATCAGTACATGATAAGACTAATTTGCCTAATTAATTTAAAACATATTGAGTTTAGTCCTCCCTCCTCATCTCCACATTATCAAAATGATAGGAATCGCGTGTCATTCTTTTGTACTTATCAGAAGATGGAAAAAGGAGAAAACTGCATTTTTAAATTTTTGCTTTTTTCGTTTTGTTAGCTTTTTTAGCTTTCCAAAGCATTGCATCTGCATGCATGTCTGCATGGCGTGCATTTAGTTTGGCAGTTGGGCTGATTTGGCTGATAGGAAAGCATGGCGCTGTTGTGTCTCTTTTCTACCCAGAAACTCAGCGGGAAAAATGGAAGTGCAGCATCAAGCAGAAAAAAAGTCTGGCTCGTCAAAATCCTCAGATAAATGCGTTCTGCTCAGAACAAAAGCAGCAGCAGCAGCTAGATTCAGAAAGCATTAAAGCACGGCTGTGTATTTTGGCTTTAGGCATGCATGCATGTATTGCGAGATAGATGCTTTTACGTTTTTGGACGGGGTGCATTTAGACTTGGGAAGCGTTGAAGTAGATGCAAGAAGAGGCACAAGAAAGAGTATAATTTTTATTTGGCATGTTCCTGTGTGTGGTTTGGTTGTAGTTGCTTTTGTCTGATGAGGATGCGGATCGTGTCGCTGTTTATCGCGATGCTTTATGATACGATACCGAGGAGAAAAGAAAGGAGGAATTTGACATTTTCTCGTCATTAGTTTCTCATTTCTCCTCTTTGCTTCCTCATTTGCTCCGGTTCGGTTAATTTTTCTTCATACATTCACTGCCAAATGGCATCTTTCTTGCTGACTAACAAATGCTAGGAATTTTTTCCACATTCGTTTTTAATGTATCTGCCTATCTACTGTGGTGGATCATTTCTGCTGGCAAAAAAAAATTACGATGGATTTTTTAGGAACCGCTCCCCTTTTTTGCTAATGGGGTAGAGATTGTGTCACCTCCGATTTTTTTTACTGCTTGATTGCAATTTAATTGAGATGAAGAGTTTAATTTTAAAACCCGAGAAATTAGTTGCAGAACAGAAAAAGGATTTTTAATGATGTGATGCAAGAAAAAGGATTCTATTTATAGGTATGCTGTTGATGTTGATTTTGATGATGCAGAAGTCATCGGGTTTTTAATTGGGGAAGGTTGGGAAAAATAAAAAATTTGGTTACAGATGGGAAGAATGCAAAATGAAGTAGGCTGAAAGTACAAGATAATGAGAACACAATTAAAATGCCTAAAGTTGTTTCGATATTTAGCCTGTTAGTAAGAAATGCTGTTAATAAAAAATAAAAAAGCCTTTTAGAGAATGCAGAAAAAGAAACTTGAAAAATACGCCCTTAAATGGAGCTGAACATTTGTCGTTAATTGTTATCTTCCCTAACTTATGCGCTAATCTGTGGATGTTGATGGCAAGGCAAGTATGTATTCAAAAAGGATCTATCAGGATACTAATGCACTTGTAGCTTTGATGAAGGGAGAAATAGAACGATGAATTTGGATTTATCGCATGCTTGAATATTCTTGCAAAAAGGTACAATACAATCCCTGTAAAAAGACAAAGAGCCGAAAATTCGGTTAAAGACAAAAGGATACAAAAGCTTAGAGTCGTCTGCATATTGACACATTCCTAATTTTACTGACAAGTCTCATCTAAAATGCTGATTACGTATGAATAATGCTTCCTTGGCTATTCTACGTTACTACTACGCTTCAGTTCAAAATGGTCAAACTCATAAATGAAGCTGTTAATTGATCACAGACTAATGACTGAGGATGCGTCATTTTCACTCTCGTCATGTCATGAATGCAAATGCACATGTCCATTTTCAGCACCGTTGTGGTTCTAATTATGATTGTTTGCATTTTAAATAACAATAATTTTTTATTACTCAAGTGTAAATTGACTGAGCACATTTGTAGACATTTGAAATTATAGAGTTTTTGCGTTTGAATTGCATTTTGCGATTGCACTCTAGCATAGCTTTAGCTGGCGATACCCTTATATGAATGAAACAAGCTTTGCTTTCTTCTTGAAGAAGTGGCTTGTTTACAGTCCTGTGAAAATAAACAATACCGATGGCACTATTGTTGACTGGATTGAGATGATTATAAATGAACTGACTAGTGAGCTGATGCACGAAAAAAAAGAAAGCTATTTTTGTGAGTACATTATTCTTGTAGCTGTTTCTCACGTAGCACAATTACCACGTTTTTGCTGCGACATCATAACGAAGGCAGGCCGATTGTAAATGATTTGACGATAATGATAATGAGATGTCCGATGGATGGGCCACTTTTAATTTGTGCAGAGGTAGTAATATGCCAGATGTGTTCCACATAAAGGGTACTTTTTCATGTCCACAGTAATTTACCTTGTCTCCCCTGTGCCCTGTTGTGCAGCTTTCTGAGAAGAGTAGAAAAAAGGGATGAAAAATATCCGTTCAAATAATGACAATTCGAGCAAGGCTAGTCCAATAAAAAAATAATAATGAATTGGGACTGGGACTATTGTCAGAGGAGGACACAACGACAAGAGGAAACTACACGTACATAAATAAGTATTATTATTACTTTTGATGCTGGTGTGCGTCTCTACTTTTTCCTCCAAAAATGGTCAGAGTCCCCAAATGGACATTGTGTACGTTGTGTGTAATGGGGATTGGCTGATGATCGTGGCAGTGGACACTCTGAAATAATTATTAATGATTCCATAGGAAAAACTACAATGGACACAATAAAAGGCTTTTTGTTTCTCTTCTACATAGAGGCAGCAAGAGAGTGGAGACAAAAAGTATTTCGTTTTCACCAAAAAAAGGGTGACTCACGGCGCGAGGGAACAAGGAGGACACAGGTGGATTATTACAGAGGATTTTGCTAAAAGTTTCTTGCAAATCATACCTTCGTAAAAATTAAAGCTATCTGTGTGACAGATAAAGCCCATATTGTTTGATTTGTTTCGTGGAGAAATGCGCTCAGTCTCCGATTATAACATAAATCTATCATAAGTTTACCTTATTAAAAGGACTGAAGTGGAAACCTCCATATTTATTTGAGCTGCTCGGGGAGCTTAAAAAAGTTGTCAATATGCAGGGCAGTAATTTATGCAGTGGTGTGGTATGACGTTGGATAATTTTGATTGAAATGGCAGCACTCTCAAACTTGAAGTGGTGGAGGATGGGAAGAGGGATGCAATGACTGCATATATACAAATGATGATTATAGTAGAAAGAATGTCTCATCGGCTCAGCTCATCATTTCACTCATCATCATCAGCAGCCATGCTAGCTTAGTACAGGTTCAGATTTTATTTCTGATGAGGTCTGCACCAAGATCTTGTTTTTCTCATCTTGAGACTTCCATCGAAAACAAGCAGAGAACAGAAGTGTTCCGATGTTGGTTTTAGCATTAATTAACTCGAAAGGTTTTATGTGTTTGGGGATAATGCGTTATGACTTGCTTTCCTCACTACTACAAACTTCGCCGACCATGATCAGTTACATCATCTGCCTCATTTGCCAGGACAATTGTACAGAACACAACTAACAATTGAATTTAAGTGAAAATATGGTTTAAGAGAAAAGAAGTAAATAAATGGCGTGGGCGAACAGGTCGTCGCCATCATCATCAACATCGGAGCAGGATTGTGATTGCATTGATGCTGATGATCAACGTGCTGGTATGGTGTTACTCTCTGAGCTGTACAGAAAGTAATGAGAATGAGAAAGACCAATAACGTGTTCTGCAACTTCTCCCTTTCCCTCGTACTCGAGCGCTGTTTTTAGTCCGTTTTCGGTGGAGCATGAATCCTGCACAATAGATTTAAATTACTTGTTGGTCTGTCCAGGAGGCCGTATTAGTTTGGACAATGGATGCTTTGCTAGAAAAAAAGATGGACAAGTGAAATACAAATAAATCTACAAGGGTGAGATACATTCCTCCTTCAAATACGAGGGATTTACTTGATATGGATAATTTCATTGCGTATTTTCGTTGATGATGACCATTCACCACTGCCGCTACACTAAATTGCCATTGCTGGTTCGTATATCTTGACTTGCAATAAATTTATGATAGTGTAATAGTACCTATACCTGGAGATATGCCGGGCAGGATTTAAGTAGTATCGCGTTACTCAAGTACAAATGGAAGGTTAACTTGAGTCAAGTTCTGTCGATGATATTATCTTGCTCTGAAAGTGGAGTACTATTTTGGCAATACACTTATTTGCTCCAAAATTCACTCGAAATCTTTTAGACTGATGATACTTGATACTCACAAACAAGGCAAAACGAACTGCTAACGTATCCTCTGCTGGGAGTTGAAATAGGGAGGCTTTGGAATTTAATCTGCTGCACAAGGTATATGTAGGTATTGGATAAAGTTTGTTCTGGATGTACGCAGTTGATATGCGCTGTAATTGTAAGCTTGTCTTTTTTAGGATAACTAATGGCAGTAATGAAATGGGAATAAAATACCTACAGCTGCGTTCTACGATGCGCAGATATTCGGCAGGATTACGTAGCTTTCTTCCATAATTAAAGAGTGCAGAGATTCCGAGACGTAAGCATTGCCAGCAGCGTTACTGGTAAATGTTTAGCATTAGCATCAGCTTAATTTAATTTGACACATGACGATAGACAGTGATCAGGTCAAAGTGACTTTAAACGATCCTGAGAGCTTCCATCTCTAAAGCCAACTTGGGCACTGAAAAACTCTCCTTTTTGGATGTTGCTGCTGATACTGACGACCTGACA
>JAHZND010001094.1:0-17566 GCA_027744115.1 Acrocyrtus sp. NNG-2020
GTTTTCGTGTTCTTTCAGCTAGCCTCGTTAAGGAACAGTACAGGAAGTTTTGCGGAAGTAGTTGTGCTACCAAGAAGGGAACGAACAGCATCTCGTCGAATCCGACAGATTTCAGAAGGAGGTCTTGATGCACCCCCTGTAAAAATCGAAAAGAAGTTTCCAATTTTCATTGTTATGATATCCATTGTCGAAGTAAGCAAACAGCGGCAACATAATAAATGAACATAGTATACTATGAAGATAATTAAATATAATTAATATGCTTCAATATTATATGCAGTGGGCCTTTTTCAGTTACCTTATGTATGATGTTGTCGTTTGGGCTTTGGTGTTTCATCCGCTGCGTCGCTATGAAGTTTGGAGGTACATGACAGTCATGCTCCTCCATGGGTCATGGCTGCATCTTTGGGGGAATGTGATAATGCAGCTTATTCTTGGCTGTTTACTCGAGGTAATTCATCACTGGAAACGGGTTGGCCTGGTGTACTTGGCGGGCGTTCTTTTTGGAACTTTGGCGAGTTCCGTTGTCCAGCCTTGGACATTTCTCGTTGGAGCTTCGGGAGGTTAGATCAGATTACATTAGATAATTTTATTATCTTGCATGCTTAATTACAAACAGTTTTTTACAGGTGTCTACGCCTTACTTGTGGCACATCTTGCCACCATCATTTTAAACTGGAATGAAATGGGATGCGCCTTTCTGCGCTGCTTTCTTCTGGTTGGCTATATAGCCTTTGACGTTTGGCTTGTAATTTCGGAAGAGGTCATACAAGGAAAAAAATCGGACACAAGCCACGCAGGTCACTTTGGAGGTGCCTTGGCCGGGCTCTTAGTAGGTTTAAATGTGTTGAAAAATTTTGAGCAGCGCTTGTGGGAAGTAAAATTGCAGAAGTTCTGTCGTGTTTTGGCAATCATATTTCTAGTCCTAACAGCATTCGCTAACTTTGGCTTTCAAATTTGTTACTTCGTGTCAGATCCAAAGCAATTTAAGGACCTTCACCTAGATGGTAACATCACATCGCATTATGACGAAAAACAGGAGGAATCGGTCATATGAATTTCGCTAGGTACTCCGTCCGTTGTTGTGCCGCATTTATCGATTTATGTTGCATTGAAGTGCAGTTAATTTAGTTATAGTTTAGCAATTCCTACTCGAATGCTGCCAATTTACGTGCCTTGCTAAGTACTATATAGGTACTCGAAACTACCCTTTCTTCTTCTTTCTTACACTCCACCGGTTTCACAATTCTACCGGTGTATTAAATTATTAAGCCTTGACTATTCTATAGGTAATAGCTACATTTATGTATAACTACTTTTGTAGTCTATTATATTTATTTATATGTGCTACGCTGACTATACGCACATACCTACACTAAAGCAAACAAAACTTATCTTCTTTTTTTTGGCAAAATATACTTCAAGCATATTCGTTAGCCCTCCACCAATTTTGTGCCTCCACCATACAGTATATGCAAAGTTTATACGATTATCATCCAGTGTGGGAGGTGGTATTAAGTTCATACAGCCAACTATACTATAAAATACTCAAATATTTTTACTGCTTTCATTTAAAACTGTTACAATTTATTAATATACTGTTTTATAGCATTATTATAGCGTTGTATAATCATGCAAATACAAAGACATTAAACAATTAAATGAAATATGTTATTGACAAATACAATAAATTAAGTTAGCGACCTTGAATCAATTTTTGTTAATTTTTCTTGACATGTCCCCACTCCTCTGCAGCTTTCATAGCCTCCAGGCATCTGTCTTTTACGTCTTTGTGTTTCTTTAAATCTTCCTTTGAAAGATTTGCTTCTTCTGGAGGACCTTTCAGGCTAAGGGCCATTATCAGCTCGAAGAGTTGTGATCCTACTATTCTCTCCGCCATTTCAGTGTCACATTTGATAACATTTTTGCAAATGGTCACTCCTCTCAGTTGAAGATCCAGAATGGGATTTGCTACTAGCCAAATGAGCGTATCAAAAGCACCTTTTGTACATGTCAGGACTCTGCCACATACAAGGCGACTCTGGGCACTTAGGATAGCAAGAACTGCTGCCGCCGCCTTCATCGTTTCAATGTCGTCCTTATCTTCGACAGAAAGATCTTCGTCTGGGTAGCACAGCATCATCATGAATTTGACACGGTCGTTGTCACCCTCAAAATACTGATGGATTCAGAGCAATGAATATATTATAATAAAGTACTGCAGAAAAGATGATAAGTATATTACTAGTGAGCTTACCCTAAGGCAGTGTTCCGAAATAGCAAGATTTGATATACATTGCACCGCTGCCATTCGGAGCTTGGTGTGCTTTTCAAATGCGTAATGTTCAATTTTCATGAAGCCTTTTTCGTCAAAAACTCGCTTTCTACAGGACTCTGACTCCCCGACAATGTTGCATAAAGCAAGCAAGGCTTCAAAATTTTCTAGTGCAGTGCGGTCCATGTCCAACAAGTTTAGCAACGGCTTTATGACTTCATACATTCTTTGTCCTGGAAATGCAACTGAAGGTGCAGTAGTAACTCCAATGCGAGCTAGAGCTTGTGCCGCGTTTATTCGCCCCTTGTCATTTGATTTCAGTGCCATTCTGATAAGTTCTCTGCCACCCCCTTGGGCAACTACCATTCCTCGTAAGTTTTCACGTTCGCAAATTGCATTCAAGATGCGAGATATTAGCTCCATCACATTTGCAGACTCAGTAGCCTTGGCTAAGTTCACAAGACAGCTAGCTGCACCAAGATTTGCCAACGCCTGAAAGTTTCAAACGTTTGATAACATTTTAAACGGTATAAAAAATTGAAAGACCATAGGACCTGATATTAAATTAATTTTATTATCTTGATTCATGGTTTTTTAAACTGCAATTTACCTCAACTCGTAGCAATACTGGGATACACAATTTCGCCCATGTTCGATGCATGTCGCGAAATTTCCAACATAGTTTGGACGGCAGCCTTGTCCTAAAGTTTATAAATAAAATATAAATATTACAAAACACAAAATATGCATAGTATAATGCATATGTTACGTCATTATAAAAAGGTGCATCATGAACCTCAATTAATTTTTCCTTCACGTCCCCATCCAACGTTAAGTACGAAAGTCCTTCGACGGCCCAACGTTGAATAGATAGATCTTTCGCGGGATTTAACAAAAACCTCCTACATGCCTCAGCTAGCTTTACCGTGGAACCGTCCGCAAATGGACGCCAAGATGCATCTGTACCCCCTGAACTGCTTAACTTGCACAAACCCACCAGTGCCCTTACTTTGATTTCGTCATTTTTAGACTGATATAGGCGTTTGAGGATATTTATTCCCTCAGTGATTATGCCTTTTGCCTTATCTTTTTTTGATGCTGCTGCAACTATGGCCTCTGTGGCTACTCGCTGTTGAATATACTCGTCACTGTTAGCCATAACAAGAACCATTTGCAAAATTCCGGCTTTTCCAATCATGTGGTTTCCTATGTCGACTGGACCCAGAAGCAGAACCGTAATTAAAGCTGTTACTCGAATTTTGGTGTCGAAGTCAGGATTCACGAGCATCTCGCTAAAAGAAAATTACATTTATCTATAAATCAAACTGATGCCTGATATCAACAATTATTTAACTTCATAAGAAGCACAATGAAATTACTGAATTTATGGATATACATTACTTTGAAAATTCTTCAATGGCACTTCTATACTTTTCTCTTGCTGCATCATAATACATATTGTCGTAAATTGTTTGAAGAAGAACGGAAACTAGGTTTCTGGTGTTTCGTGTAATTGCCATTGCAGACTCAACTTTTAGCTCTGGTACTTCTGACCCAACATCAGCCAAACGCTGGAGTCCCTTTATCTCAACGAATTTTTCGGCCCAGTTTAGATTAGTGAAGTCTGGTATCATACGAAATTAAAATATGGAGGGTAGCATTTCATAAAAAGGATAAATATTTAGGAGGATAGAAATGATGCAATGTAATATAATATGTATGTAATACCTATATTTTTTGTGAACATTTGTATAATTGAATCTCTGGCTTCCCCCTGAAGTGTCCTTGAATTAAGCGACATAACAAGAGACGTCAAAAATGTGTCTATAATAGGCTGATTTTCCTTCAGGAGTTGTTGGTCAGGTTTTTCCCCCCTTTTCGCCCCAGAAAGAGAATCAAGGATACATTGCCATAAGTACTGAACCGCAGCCAGGCACTCCTCCACAAGTGCTTTGTCACCGCCAAATCCATATGCAACATCCTGCAAGTTTAGCAGAAATGGAATGCCCAAGTCTTTCAACATCTTCTTCGAATGTTGATTGTTGAAGGCAGCCAGCGAAGAAAGAGCTCGAATTCCCAGTAACTTTCTTTCCAGTTGCTTCTTAGATGGCCGTTTAATTTCAACGAGACCTTTTAGTTTTGGGAGCAGTCCCAGCTGAAGTAATGCTTCAATCCCAGCCCTTTCCCTGCATAGGACAACAATATTGTTTAATCCGGTTTCTAGGTCTTCGTCCGACTGTTTCTGAGGATCTTCTCCAAAAGCAAGCTTTATCATTTTGTTGGCCTTTTCACGTGTTTGGGAGAACTTGTTCCTCCGTTGTTCAACTATGGGGTGCAGCCGAGCAAGGAGTGGCTTAAATGTATTTGCATCAACTGGAGATGCCACTAATGCCTTTTGAGCGTCTAAATATGCCTCTTCATATCGTTCCAAGGCCTCCATAGCAGTGGCACGTCTATAGAGTGCCTTTGGGTCCTGTGGTTTCAATTCGATAGCTAAAAATTACCAAATATAATTATATAAAGTTAATAAAACTACAATCAGTGTTCCCCTAAAATAGTTGACAACAATGCATAGGTAAAGTTCAATACCTTTGTCGCAATGCTTAATCGCATCCTCATATTCCTTGAGCTTCAAATGATTGGCTGCAGCGTTCTTATGCAGAATGCATGTCAAATTGTCATCTTTGCATATGCTTAGGGCTTTATTGCAGAGATCTATTGCCTTGTAATATTCACCGGTTTTGAACAACTCGTTTGCTTCCTCCTTCAGGGCTAGCGGATCCTCTGCCATGATCGCAGTGTCCTGTGGAGGTTTGAGGTTTATGCACATTTAATGATTCAACATTTGTAAAAAAATATTTTACGCCTGATATCTCTTATTTTCAATAATTACCTTCATAACTATAAGCACCAAAACTTGAAAAAAAGAGATCACCCAATGATACCCAGTACTCTGCTTATTACAGCAGTTTTAAGCTAAAACTCTGCTTCAAAGCAAATTATTAACTGCGGTTTCGGAACGAACACCACTATTATTTATAATGAAACGTTCCACTTCCAGTTCTTTCTACTCATGTACTTTTAATAAATAGTCTGTTTGCTCTTATGCAAATCTTAATAGCACATGTACTATGCACTATGCAGGCAGTAGTTACAAACATGTACGTATTTAATTCGCAATTCCCCTTTTCCTCTTCCTGTGATGAAAAGCACATCCAGCAAGGAACCAAAAGTTATTGCATCATAAAAGCTATGTAAACAAAAAAATCAAAACATTCTCGAACACTTTTTTCATCAGTTTCTCAACAAGCAGATTTTAGGTCGGATAACGGAGACGGAACAAGAACAGAATGCAGCACTAGAATTTTGCCATGCCCATCTTCAGCTTTTTAGCTCCAGCTCCAACATGCGCGCAACATCAAGTTTTGTGGGTTCGAGAATTTCTGAGAGACACGTGCGAGCTAAACGCAGACTTTCGGCAAAGCTCGCCTCGCCAGCTCGAAACACTTTCTGATGATCCGACTTACAAACAATTACTATCTATAGCACATACTGTTTTGTGTACATTGTACATCATTCTGTTGTTCTTTTTTGAATGAGTCTCTTTCGAAAGTCTCAAAGTATGATGTACAAAAATTTCAAAATACAAACAAGTAACTCTATTCGGACGAAAATGTACAGAATAATATGCCAGATTTCAACATTTTCTACTCACGAAAGGCTTCGTTCCATTGTTCGGAGCTGTAATGACAGAATGAATAGAATCTCCTTTTAAGGCTTCATTTTTTAGCAATGTTTCACAACAGAATGTGATGGCTTATTAAGGAAAATAATATGAGTAGGTGTTCGATGTCATATCGCATTCCTCCCTTCCAATGTCATCCAAGACATGTCAAGCATTCTGCATGTCTTTATTGACCTTGGGCATTTCGCATTTGATACTAACAATTAATTAAGCAACCATCGTGTCAGAGTTACGAGAAAGTGGCAGTGGGGCCTGATATGATAATCCAATTAGCGGAAGAAGAAATAGGACTTGATGAGTAATAACCTCAGATCGGAACAGAACAGTACATGAACAAGTGTTACTTGTAATTTATAGTGTTTTGCCGCAAAGGAAGTTCAAACGTGAGCGTGAGCAGATGACATGTTTTGATGCTGACATGTATAAAACGAGGAAGAAATGGGAAGGGGTGACGAGAAGCAATCTTTGCGGACAGAGGAACTTTTTGAATTTTTTGAGTACTACTACAGAGCATCTGATGGGAATGGGATATATCCATTACAAATTGTAGACTCATCTCCGCTAAGGCTACTTCTTACTAGACTAGCTCATTGGTGCAAAAAAAATCAATTTGACATTTGGCAGGACTTTTGCTGCAAAGTGAGTAAGTGAGGTGGATAAAAATATTGTGAAGTCATGCTTACTGCTTCTGTTAGCAGTTTGTTAATATCATTATTGTGTGCAGTTCACTTTTACTAATTATTGGTTTTGTTGTTTGTAGAGGAAGTATAAAATTCGCAAGTTGATAAGTAACATTTTGGTTCTGCACTCAGATATTTCAGTTTGTCGTATTAACAAGGTACGTGTGCCACATGTGACTAAACAGCTTCTAAGTTTCCCCTTTGGGGAAGTGAACAATATTCTGATCTTGATTACATAATACATAAAGATGACAAATTATAAATGACAAAATTTTATGGCAAATTAAGAGTTGATCTAAAAAAGAATTTTTAAATATTATGATTTGCAATTTAAAGATATCGTGGATATACATACACTGGACGGGATTGACTTTTAATCTCAATATAAATTATCCAAAGATACAATCAGCAATCGGAGCGTCAAACAGGACGGAGTAAGGAAGAAAATGGCAAACCACAAAACCGTTACGGATGATGATGAGTTCATAACTTTGCTGAATGGGGCGGGTTCTAAATTGGTAGTTTGTGATTATAACGCAACATGGTGTGGGCCCTGCATTAAAATGCACCCTGTCTTTCTCCAAATGGCTCACAAGTTTCCGGAAGCTTTGTTTCTGGGGGTAAGGCTAATGTACTGACATTTTGCATAAGGCGGCGGTAATCGCCGCTTCAAATGCTTGTAAACATTCGTGTGTGAATATATAGTGTTAAATAAATTAATTATGATGTAATAATTATCGATATAGGTGGATGTGGATCAGTGCAGGGAAACTGCAATGCGGTATGGTGTTACGGCCATGCCTACATTTATTCTCTATCGAAATGGACAGAAAGTGGATCAATTACAGGTACTTCTTGTGAGACTTGGCAGTAACTGAGTGATAATTTACCTACTAGTAATACTAATTTTATTTTACTTAAACTTGAGGAAATTTAATTTTAAGGGACGTTGGGAGAGACACTTGCACGGGATATACTGCAATACTGCATATACTTGTCTGTCTCTCCCCGTCTTAAAAATGTCATTGCATACATTTTTATCGTAAAGATATATCCACTTTGTCATAAAACAGTGGTAATTTGATAAAACAGGTACACGTTAGGTTTATAAAATTGGTGATAATGCAATCAGGACGATGCAAATGATGATATACCCATAAATCTGCTCCAATGAGTTTCGGAGCTAAGGGATTTACGGTTTGCATTACCATTATTAGATTACTAATAAGATATATTAATTAGAGCTTTACGGTACTATCACTAAATAAATGAAATTGCACAAGTCCTCGTGCTGTTCGCAATGACTGTGACTGATATGTATTTGCGTATTTTATTATCTGTAGGGAGCTAACGCCCCAGGGCTGGAAGAGAAAATTCGAAAGCATTATGGAAAAGCGGAAGCTACTGATCCTCACGCCAGCTGGTCCAGGTGGATTAAGTGATATATTTCAGTATATTGACTTGAAGGGTTGTGAGTGTTTAAATGAATCGGATTCGACCCCATTTCGCCCATTCATTGAACGGAAGTCGAAGATGGTTTCGGACTGTGATGAACAGTTAATCATGGTGTATGGATTTTCACAGAATGTAAAGGTAAGGAATTAACTAACCGGACATGCAAACTTTTTTAAATACATATTATTGCAACTAACTAATAAAATTTCTTAATTCAGCTTCAAGCTCTCAAGATAAAAGCTCCTGCGGACTCCGGTCCCAAATCGCTGAGGCTTTTCATCAATCAACCAAAGACTTTGGATTTTGATGCAGCCGCTAGCATGAATTCCATTCAAGATATTGAGTATGTTCTCCACAAAAAACAAAAGAGATATTTCTTTTTCAATATTAAAAATAACACCGTTACTTATTATTTTAGCCTCACGGAAGAAGACCTAACAGGTGAGAAGATTGTTGAGCTGCGATTTGTTAAGTTCCAGTCCGTCAGTAATCTGCATATTTTCGTAAAAGACAACATGAGTGGAAGTGAAACCACAGAAATGGAGTCTTTAACCATCTACGGCATGCCCGTGTCCACAACTAACATGCAAGATTTCAAACGGGTAGCTGGTGAAAAAGGAGAGTCTCATTAATTAACCGTTTGCTCGAGGGTGAAACTAAAAGCTAAATAGCATTTATTTAATTTGAAATTGATTCATTGTTTTCCAAATTTATACTAATGTATACAAGACATATTCCAACTTTTACATATATCTAATTACACCTAATTACATATATATTATTAAAGTGTCTAGTATCTAGATATGTTGATTAATATTCAGAGAAATTAAAACAAATAAATTCAGTAAGAAATTCATCAAAGTGTTGTTTCAAGTTTCAAAATAAATTTATATCTAATAAGCTGTAAAAGTAAATGTCAGCACTTCCTACTTACTTTAGCTAGCATACTTACTAACAATAAAATCCAAAATTACTATTATATTACATTGATATTATGTATTTATCATCAGTTATGCAAATATTCATAATAATCCTCCTGACATATTTATATTGATCATATAAAATTAGCCACATCAAAATTGTCAAACTCAAAACTTTTGTTCCCTTTATCTGTCCTCCCTGTCTGTTATACATACTACAAGCACGATAAATTATTCTGAACAACTAGTTTATCTTTCGGTGAAATGTTAAGACAATATGTCGTCTTTGTTAGCAAAGTAATGGATTACGGACATTCGCTCTCGATGAGATCTTAACCTGTTGTAGTGCTTTTGGGTATAAGCTATTACTGCTTCAGTAGAGAAATTCTTTTCCAATAGTTGAAATGAACTAGTTTTTAAAATAGTATTTAAAATGTATTGCGCCTCTGTACATGTTTTTGTGTTACTGTTCCATTGCCTTACATACTCCAAGAGCTGGGCTTTTAGGTCTTCCGTCAAAGATTTAACAATGGGACAAAGTTCTTTAATTGGCTCCTTCAATTCTCTTACAATTCTTAAAAGGGTGTACGGCCTTTCCAATTCAATTGCCAGTTTAAATGCTTCGTGCCACTTTTCTGACCTCATTACATTATTTAGCTTTTGCTCGTCTTCCAAAATTTTCTTTCTCTTGGTCTGCGTTTCCTTCACCCTTTCTTCTGTTACATCCTTCCATACGGTAATTACAGAGTCTGCGGATCCAGTAACAATAACGGAAAGATCCTTTTTCGTCGCTGCGGTCCAAATTTTGTCATTTCCACACTCCTCAGTGGACACGCAAAGGGACGATTTCAGGTCCCAAATACGCATCGTTCCATCACTACTGGTAGAAAGGAGTTGCAGTCCTAAATTTGCAAACATCACCTGCAGTACTGAGCTCAAGTGCCCCTGAAGTGTCTGTATACACGTGAAGGAGACCAGGTTCCAAACTTTAATTGTGGTATCCGCTGAGCAAGTAGCAGCAAGCTGATCCCAAGAAGAAAATCTAGCGTCCCATACACTTTTCTTATGCCCTTTAAGCGTGTTTACTAGTTGCAAAGTTTCGGCATCCCATATTTTTGCTGTTTTATCTCGCGATGAAGTAATGATTAAAGCGCCATTAGGGCTGCAGTTAACACTGTGAATTTCTTTATCATGAGCGAGTTGGCTATTAATGCATTTGGAAGAAGAATTCTTGCGATTCCATGATTTGAGAAAGTTGTCTTCCGAAACGGAGTAGACAATGGGATTCAGAAGATTGAATGAAACTGCAGTTACGGATGCAAGATGTCCCTCTAAAACAGCCTGAGGCTCCGCTGATTCACACGTCCACAAAATAACTGAGTTGTCTTTAGAACCAGATATTAGCCAATCATCGTGTGCATCGAGTGCAAGAACTATGTCTTTATGGCCTCTAAGAAATTCACACTGCCCTGTAGACAGTTCATAAAGCTTAATTACGTTTGTGTTATTTGCTACTGCAATTTTATCTGCTGAACCCCAGAATACAATGCAAAGAATTTCATCTAGACAACCAGCATACTGCCTTTTGATTTTAAGTCGATTTTCTTGCGTTGGTTCAATATGAAGAAGTACAGCGCTGTTTGTACTGGCATAGAAGTATTCCACTTTCGAATCCTCCATAGATTTCATCGGAGCGTATAGAGCCACTATAGGTTCATCAACTGTTTGTTTAAGAACGGAAGATTTTGAAAGGAAATTCCGCTTAATGTCATAATGATATATATCAGAGGGAGACAAAGCAGCATAGACATTGTTTGGCGATGTCAATACTAGGGATTCAATTGATTCTGGGAAGGGAATTGTTTTTAGGCGAGAATACAGATTTTTCTCCTGGTTTATCTCCCACAACATCAGAACTTTATCACGTCCCCCACTGATCATTAGTTTTCCGTCTGGGGTGAAGTCGATTCCAGTGACTTGGGAATAGTGTCCCTCCAAGGTATGCGTGATTTTATACTGAGCCTCCTTCCCAGATGCTGCCGCTTCTATCACATATATATTGCGCTCCGCTACAAACAAAGTCTTCGAATCACAGTCACTCCATCGTATGTAACCCAATGAAGCAATGTTTCCTATTGAAATAGCTCTTGACATCTGATTTCCACCAAACTCCCATATCCGCACAATAGCACTAGAGACGGTGGCCCAAAGTAGATCATTTCTTATTGACAAAGTGGCATCGCTATAACCAGGAACTTCAACAATTTCGTCACTAGTACCACTTTCCCTACTACTTACTCGAAGTTTACTCGCAAGTGCGGATCTTGCTCTTATTTTATGAACTTCTATTAATCCAATTGGTAAATGGTGAAGAGATTTGACGGTCTTGATTACTTCATTTTTATCTAGATCCCAAATACGAATAAGTGTGGATTTGTGGGAAGTCACCAAGACACGACTCGAAGGGCAGGCATCAAACGCTATGATGTCATCTAGTTCTATCTCCAAGTGTGAAAGTATCTGAAATCCTTCTGTTGCGGTCTCGCTAGTTGCTTCAGCACCATTATCATTTAAATCCTCTTCACTATCATCGGGATCTTCTTTAGGTGTCTTCAGAGCTGCTGAAGAGGAAACAATGTTGATGCCTGGACCACATTGACACGCAAAGTGGCAGTTGGAAAGCGCCTAATGCAGAATTCAGATACAAATTACAAAACAGAATATTGGATTTAAATTGAAATTGCAAGTACTACATATAAATTCGAATTAAATCATGTACACACATATCCCTTCCCTTTCTTATCTTACCAAAACTTTTCCTCCTGAGTAAAACGGTTTTATCTCTGTCTTTTTCTGAAAACTAAAAAACAACATTCCTTGAGTTACTGTTTAATTTATTTAAACGTCTTACTTAAAGCGAAATTCTGCTGTTACAAAAAACTCACCATTGCTTTATTTTGGCGTTTATTTCAGCGTCTGTGTGCTTCCTTTTTGCTCCACCTCCTGCTCCAGTCTCCGCCTTTCCATCGAGTACTTCACTAAGCATTATTACCAACTGCGATGATAAAGTTTATGTTCAGTGCTTTTTACTTTTTCATCGACATTCATAAAGTTTGAACTTTAAGCACAAAAGTGATACAAGAATAGAATAGTCACTAACAATAAGCCTTCCGTCCGTTTCATCAACTTTAATTTGTTGACAATGACATTGATATTATTAATTATTGATAACTGATTCGCTAAAAACTGTTGTGTTTACAACACAACTACATAATACGAACACGTGAAAGCAATGCTGCAGCACTGACTTACCATGACCATTGGCACAAGTGAGAATGGGGCGACTTGCACTACTGTTCCACGTTCAGCTTAGCTAATTTTACATGCAGCACAATTGACAATGGACAGCGACTGTTGAGTCGTGTTGAGTTGTGTGCTTTTTGGGCTTCTTTCATTCTTTGTATGTGGCATGTGCATAATACATGGATGGAGTGATTATTTGGGGGATTGGAAATTGGAATGGAACTGCATTGAATAGACACTGAACGGAAGTGCAATTTTGTTTTATCTGATTTCCGGTGTCGTTTGTCATTGTTTTGCTGTGCACATACTGGTGGAGCTAAGTGCTAAACTAACGATAAGTGCTCATTGTACGTCAGCAGCCATCAGCTGAGATGCAGCTGTTGCATCTCTGCCCTCTGCTCTGACTCATCGGTCCTTATTAGCGATTCGAACAGTATGGCATTTAATTTTAACCTAACCCAATTAGGTAGTTTACCTTTTAGTATTTTTATCTCACACCTGAAAGTCATGAGTTTATATACAACTACTACTAATTTTTTCTGTTGTTTATTGTTGAATTGCAGATTAGTAAACACTACATCTCCCAATGACAATGACGATTATGGTTACATGGTTTAATTACTGTATACTGTAATATCAATTACATTGCTCGATAGCCGGCCCAGTCCGCCGTCATTTTCTTTGCTCATTATCATGTAGGCCACATGATGTAGCATATGAGTACCTATGTAGCACATCCATGGCCTGTTCAACATTCAAAATGTCTCCAAATTAGAAGAGATTGAGTTTCAAAGAGTTAACAATAATAATGTTGTTGGCTTTCGCAATGCTGAAATTTTTATGGAGAATGGAAAGTTTCTTGAGGTGTAAGACCTCGAGTCTTTTTCGGGGTGTTTACGGTCACGCAATGGACAAAACTTTAGATGACATAGAGATCCTGTATGACTCACCTCATTTTCTAGTGGTAAATAAGAGCTGTGATGTTATTGTAAATCACAAGGACCAGAGTAGGCCAGGTAGGCGGTACAGATCCTGCCGATTGACATTTGGTATAATTTTATTATTATTAATAATAAAAAGATTATTATCTTGGTTTTTAATGTTTTATTCCAGTAACGGTGCAGAAACAAGTCGAAAGAAAATTTCCAGATTTAGCTAACCCTTCGCTGTTGCTCAGTTTTTACTTTTGCCATCGCATTGATTATTCTACGAGTGGGATACTTTGTATTGCAAAACACAAGAAAGCTTGCTCCGCTGCTGTGAAGGCATTCGAGGAGCGGAAAGCCAAGAAGTAAGGTTATGGTTGTCGTATCTTGTTGATATGTATTTTATTTATGTCATATACTACTTATACTAGTAACATCCAGCAACTTTGGGATTTTTATGGAAGCACCAATCAATACTAATGTATTAAACTTTATTCTTATGCTAGGTTTTATTTGGCCATTGTTCGAGGGTGGATTTCACAAGATATTCTTACAATAACAGAAGCAATAGGAAATGATACTCGAGATAAGTTTCGTGATGTCCGGATGGCTACAAAATCCTCGCCATTTTGTTCTCGTACATGTAAAGATGCTAAGACAAATCTAGTCGTTTTGGAAAAGGGGATCTGTTACGGATATCCAGCAACAAAAGTTCTTATGCGACCTGTTACCGGAAGGAGACATCAACTCAGACTCCATTGCTCATCCGTTGGACACACTATCGTAGGTGACTTTACCTACAGCAACCGTACTGACATTCTTCCATACAGAATGTTCCTTCACGCTTTTAAACTAGTTCTGCCTAACAGCATGGAGGATTTAGATATTACAACCAAAGATCCTTTTACCAGTGACGATTTTAGAAACAGGTGGATTCCCAAAGCTACCGTGCATTCTATGCATGATGCTATTCAATATTTGCAACAAACTTCATAACATTTGTGTTAGACATATACTAATACTAGTATGTATGTATGTACGTAAATCATTTGTAATTTAACCGTATGTATATTACTATTTAATATTTATTCTGTTTTGTTTTTATACATCATTTTCACTGTTTAAAGTCAATAGGAACAAAACCAGGTTCTAATTTCCTTCGCCTTGCTTTCGCTGATTTTTCTTAGCACATACATATAAGATAAGCAAGCAAATTTTGTCCATCATTTCTACATTTGAAATACAATGAATCATTTCATTATATATACTATTCTATTAATACGCAAATTCATAATTCATGATGATGCATTTGGAAGAAACTACAGCCGCGTCCAGCTCTACTTTGGAATTCGCTGCCTCGCTCCGATTTAGCTGAAATTCACAATTTTACCTAATTTTGGGGTCCTGAATCTGAATATCGCATTTATTTTCTTAGCCGCGATCAAATCTTCCCTCTACGGACAAATCAGTATAAAAACCAATATCAACCTCCAATTTATCCGGGAGATTTTGGGCTTTGGGATCCTTGATCTTCAGGAAGAAAATTGGATGTCATAATCGGAATTAGGATATCAAATTTGGGGGAAATGATGAATTTCAGCTAAATTTGCTTCACAGTTCTCCAATTATAGAGCCAACTTTGACGTCACTGATGACCATTGCCTCAATACAACTAATACAATACAATCTTATTATACAAATACGTACAAATCGTTGTCGAATAAGTGAACTTAACTTTCTATAAATTTATAACAACAAAATGAAAAAGATAGCATTTGTTTGTGATTTCGTAAACTTTTAAATTAGCCTTACTTAAAAGTTAACTTGTAATAACCAAAATGACAGTTCCGAAGCTTATGTACTTACATATTATACTGTTTTCTACTGGCAATCACGAACTACATCAAAAATTAAATAAAATACGTGGTTGGTTTGCGGGTGCATCCATAATTACTAAGTTATTAAACAGTAAATAGGTGTGCAGAATCATTTACATTTCCGGATGCATCGACAAAACAGCGGTTTCTTATACATAACATTTAGTTTCTAACTTAACAAGTGATATCATAAGAGATATTTAACCTATTTTTTAAGCTTATGCTGTACTATAAATGCCGGTTATAGCGATTACGATAATTTAGGGGAACGCAACGAGTTCGTGTCATAGATAGTGGGCCATCGGCATGCATCAGTACCTAGGTAGGTATGTAGGAAAATACATACTTGCAGCAGTGTAGGTATGTATTAAATTGGTTTATTTTAACACGGTTGATTATTTATAACGTTTAATTCAACCGCGAATATTTTCCATCTGTTCACTAGCAATTTACGCGATAATTATTTATAATCAATCAAGTATGGGTTGAAAATATGTACACTGTAGACCATCTCTTTTAAGTTCTATTCTGCACTGATCTGGGATACGTGAACCACACATGGTCCTCTGTAATTTTATATACAACGTTCGTATTACATTGAACAACTCTTTTTCACGTGGCTTTTCTTCATCTTGTTATATGTATTTCTAATTGGTTAGATTCAGATATATCAAAATTAATACTTCTTCCCAAGTCTTGCTCGCTTCTGACGCTTTTCTTTGGAGGTTCCATATGGAGATCGTCGAGACGAGGAAGCAGCAGCTGGTACCTGGACAGATGAAGTACTAAAATCTGCATGATGATGATGAGGATAACTGCGTTGAGAAATAGGTCTAGGGTGTGGTCGCACTGGCTCTGCCTCATCATCACTTGCTGGGAGCTCTTCAATAGTTACCGATGACTGTGAATGCTGTGGTTGATATCCATTAAAATCTTCTGCATCCACCACTTCTGGAGGTTGTTCAACGTAGCTGCTTGTTCTAGACGGTCCAGGTGGCGGTGGCAGTGCAGCAGGCATCGAGGCAATGGCTGGCATTGATGAGGAATGTGAGTAATGTCCCCTGGGTCCATGAGCAGCTCGGTGCTTCCATTCTCTGTCAAACCGAGGAGCTTCTATTTCATCTAAGTTGTAAAACTCATGATTCTCATTCATCTGTCCAGTTCGCATATTTTGTTCTCTCTCCACCACATGAGATTGTTCTCCAAGGTGTCTCCCTACCGCCATTTTCTTGGTACCAGATCGACTATCTGTCATTGTTTTTCTAGTTTCTTTAACGCCATCCGGTCCGTGACGAGTTTCTGATGTTGCCTGAAAGTAATCGTATCACCACGTTACTATTGTATATGAACAATAATATTTAGAATTTGTACATAGTCATTATTAGAAATGTAATTAAAAACATATACTCACTTGATAAACCTGAGGCCGACCATCCAGTCCAGAGCTAGTAAAGGACATGAAAGATGATGAAGAAAAGCCATGCTGTCCATTAGAGGGGTCCATAGTCATCATTCGAGACTGAAAGTTCAATTCAAGAATGCAATGTTATAAATATGGACAGAGAAATTATACAATTTCCTGATATGATGTACGATTGAGTGCTACATCAATTATTGAAACGATAAAAAATACCATATCAGGAAATGCTCCAAAAGCCCCAAAGGGGTTCATCACTCCGCCACCAAAAGGCATCAGCTCATCATGCTCCTCCTGTTGGGGATGATGATGTCCCATAGGAGGGGGAGGACCCATAAGACTAAGTCCAAAACCGTTAGCAGCTGGCACAGGTGCTCCAAAAAACGAGTTCATCATTCTGTTCATTGCTCTATGGTGAGCCCTTAAATATGAACAAAACCGTTTCAAAATAATATAGCACAAGCACAGTCCTGCACGATACTCAATGTAAACACCTTCACTTTCAAAAAAACGCAATGAAATTCAAGTCATTTCCAATTACAAAGTCAAACTGTTGTAGCTATCAAGTTGCATTAGGAAACTACTACCTCATCACGTCGTGTGCACGTCACGTGAAAGTGTGAAGCGACAAACAGCCAAGTTTACGTAGTCAGATTCTCATTCATTTGATTTTAACCATATATACTTACCCGAAAATTGGGTCACGTTCCAAATCTCGCATCAGGGATCCGAACAGAGACATTTCGAAAATTCACTTTGTGCACTGTGTCAATAAATCAGATATAGCTTAGTATTATTAACCCTCCTCACATTAATATACATTTGGCATTCTCAGACAAAACTACGTGTTTAGGAGCCTACACAATATTTTAATAATATGTTCAAGGTTCAAGGTACCAAACCAACACTAAAATCAAAACTAAAACTGACTGAAAGCAGACGTGGTTTTTAACTGTCTATCACACTAT
>JAHZND010001095.1:0-20004 GCA_027744115.1 Acrocyrtus sp. NNG-2020
CCTCAATAAGGATAAGTTGAAATGAAAATGACGTTTTGTCGTTGACCTAGAAGTAAAATGTAGAAAACAACTTGAAATATAATATGGTTGTCGTTCCTGTCTTGTTTGTATGCAACTACGCAGCTATTTCTCAGTATATAAACCATTACTTTTTGAGATACCGGCATCATTTCTCCTTGAGAAAGAGACCGCTTAAAACATCGGTTTTCATCGTGATACTTTGAAGTTAGCCTTACTAAACTTGTTCCCTTCACTAACTTGGAAATGCCTAGATACGGCAATTTTCAGCGTAAAAATCGTAAACGCGACAAAAACCAAGGACGATTTTTTAAGCAATCGCAGTCGTGGAGGAACGCAAAGTTCTCAGCAGAGCCTTTGGTTTCTCATTCCTTTCCATCTCAGCAATCTTACAGCTTGCATTATCAGTGTCTAAATCAAAGGATGGATGCCTTCAACCCTTATGACGGCTTTATTCAGTATTACCCAGTTAACAATAATTGGGCAGTGGGCAATCCCCAGATGCCATCCTTTCCTATAAGACAAGCTACTACTTATCCGGAATTTCCAACTCCATGTTCATCCCCAGCGTGGAATTCTACCAACGCCAACTCAAACTGGTGCGCTTTTTCTAACACGGACGTTGTTACACCATGGAGGGCACCAAAAGGGCTGGGACATGGCTACAGAGTTACACAAGGACAAGAAGCTCAAGGCAATTTTAAAACACAAACGGATTCATCATCAATACTTTCATCTACTGATGCAGTTTCTCGGTGGGTCTGGTCCGATCCAGATATAAAAGGAACAAAGCGCTCATATCAACAGAAAATGGACAACCCTGATCGTGAAAAGGAAGAAATGTATCAAGAGCGGGACTTTGAGAGATCTACCAATGATAAAAGGCACAAGAACGGCGATGATTTGGTTGCTCTCGACCAAGCTTCAAATTCTCGGTCTTGGAGTCAACCATGCGAATACCAGTGGCAGAAGAAAGAATTGACACCTGGGCAACTAGACACAGGGAGGCACTGCAACCGAAAGCGGAAACTGCCATCTTTATTAAAGGAAAACGAGGAAAATGACTACGATGATGGGCCAAGGAAAAGATACTTCAGCGGACCAGGCAACTACCAAAGGACTGTTGAGGAATGGGGGACTGTGAATACCCGAGGAAATCAGCATCAGGATCATACACCAGTCAAAGTCTGCTGAGCATAAAAGAGAGCTTTTGCAAACGGTGACTAAGGGGGGCCTTCATATGACCCCTTCAATTGATATGGGAAGTGCTTATGCAGGTATACAATTTCAAACATGCTTATAGCTTTACTCTTTTTGTGTGTAGGCATACGGAAATTAAATAAGTGCGTATTTCTTGGTTTGTAGTCTCACTCTCTTTGGATGAAATTATCGCAAAAACAATTAACGCAAGACGATGAGCCGCAACTACCTCTTATTATGAATTATTTTGTCAAATTTTGATTCGATCTCCGGGGATTTACTAAAACAGCCCAATGTTTTTGATGTGAATGAAATGTTTTCACTGTACTGATTTCGTAGTTTTGAAAATTATGCCATAAGTATTCGCTTTTGAATTTTATATACCCTCGCACCCAAATTTTACGATAAAGAATATTGATAATTCATAGGCAATACGTTAATTTTCTTGAATTTTGTTATATAGTGAAATTATGTACTAGTTGAAAGAAAGTTCAACATTCACTTTTAGTGAAATGTTTCCAAGAATTAGTTATATAGATATTAGGATCATCTTTGATAATATTTGTTATATTATAGTTATTATATGAATTTCCTTCTGAAATGCATTAGATTGCCCCAGAAGAGTTCATCATTTTCATTTACCCCTAAATATTTTATAGAAACACGACGACTTACGAGCATCAACTTGGCTGGAATTGATGAATTATAGTATGGCCATATAATTACGGTATTAATTATTAGTAAATGTACGAGAGGAAAGACATGAGTTTTAAAAAATAATGACTGAACGTAGGCGTGTAGTTTATTAAAATTCGGGTGTTAATCTTCTGAAATTTAGACAAAAAATTCTAACAGATTTAGAAAAAAGTGTTTGATATTATGCATACTGATAAACGTAGTATTCTGGGTTAATAAAATTCTACTGCATATCAAACAACTGTTTTGAACACTCGAACTCACAAAAACCATAATAAACTGCGTTATTATTCATTTGACTAAAAAACTTTTCTTTTTATTAATATTGTCTTTAAAATTTCTATCACAGAATACAATAAGAATCGATGATGATGTACGTATAAACTTTTCTGCATAATCTTACATTATCTAATGGTTCACCAATAATTCATTAAGGTTTTTACGCAACTACGCATGCTTACATGTACATGTATGTATATACATACCTAGTTGTTAGTATTTAGTACATTTTTTGTGCGATGGACAACAATACTAATGAGCTAAGCAAATAATACAAAAGTCAACGGAACTGGTTGCAGTCATTCATTTTCCTAGCGCTAAAATATCTCAACTTTTAATTTCCTTTTAGGACCTTTAGGACAGTATCGCAATATTCAAAAAATAAAGATGCAAATAGTTATGTACTTAATTACTGTTAATTTTTTATCATTGTACAAGAATCTTGTAACAAGGTGGCCTTAAACTTACTCCTCAACCCATTTTCGCTTTATTGCACCCCCACAAGAAAACTGATTTCTCTTCTCACTCCTTGCCGCATATAAACCAGTCAATTCATTTGTTCGTATATATTTATACTCGTATAAATTACCTAGGACAATTTAAGAAATCCGCATTAACTCTAGTAGTGGATGGATTTCTCCAGAGCACTTTACACTCTTCTCATTCCCCAGCTCAATAAATGATATAAACAGTCCATCAAATTATTACGCTTGAAATCCCAAAACCGACGGAAATACAAAATCCTCTGAAAGATTAAACGTTTGACTGACTCTGACTAGAAGAAATCTGTCGTATAATATGTAGCACATGAACATTCATATACAAAAATATGGATGATATTAGTAATTTATTAGGCGAAAAGGAAATATAACTTTCAAAGGAATTATAAAACTGTACTTAAGTATATGTAATATATGAGTTTTCACGAAAGTTTTTTTGAATGAGCGTAAGTGATAAACATGTATACGTAAACATTTAAAAACTAAGCGTAAAAAACTGCTTGCTGAACCGTAGAGTAATAATATATACACATTCTAATCTAACTATAATAATATACTTGCTTAGCTTATTCTATAGTTAATCCCACTTAATTTACGCTTAATTTGATTGATTGCGGATCGATGATATTGTTTTTGTCGTAAACTTCTGAAAAACGTGAAGTAAAACTAGTCGCTAGTCACATAATATGTGCTTCTTCCGTAGATAACTTTCAGAGGCTTTTCATTTTCACCCTTTTTAATCTCTTTCGTTACGCCTTAATCTTTGCCGGAGGTTTAGTTTCACTCTCACTTGGAGGCTTTAGCAGTTTCCGTAAGTCCAGTTGGCATTTTCCGGAAAGGGACTGCAGCCTTTGTGACACGCGAATGGCAAGTTTTTGGCCGAAGGTGTGAGCGGATCTGTCAATAATTGAAGGACTTTTGATGCACTGATCCCCTCCAAACTCGCAAACTCTGTAGTGATGCAAAGTCCCCAGATGGGGTGGCACTGAGAGAGTGAAGTAGCCCGTGGCCAAAAAGGAAGCAAACATCCGGAAGTTTAGACAAGCACGCATCGGGTTTTAGGCACATCTAATGGCACCAACCTATACATTTGAGATTTTACCTTTGCTTATGGGGATGTAGTCTGGACCTCCGCCTAGTTTTTCTCAACATTGTCAGATCCGAACTAACTTGCTCCGCCAAGGGCTTCCCTGCAATTTTAAACTGGCTCATGTCATTTGGCCACTGCAAATAGAAGAAAGCATTTTGGAGGCTGTACGCCCCAATCTTCTTCTTATTGGAAAGGGTGTCCAGCTGCTCAATGAACATGGAGTAGTTGTGAGTTTTCCTCGGCACAATCATTTCATCTAGGTCGACAAGCACTAAGTATTTGGAAGCGCCCCTGTGCCTGTACACACAGTCATTCAACGCGGCAAACAGCCCCTCAGTCCTAATCTCTTTCTGGGAGATGAACGGGAGGGACCATGGAAGCACCTCAATCTCGTCCCCGTACTCCCTCATGATACAGCTCACTTCTTTCCCTATCGTGTGATTAAAAAAAGTAAACCTCTGGACGCCCATCAATTTGTGGAACTCCATCCATTCCAGGAAATTCACGACGTTGTTGTAATTAAAGTGAATTGGTTTGACGCACGCAGCGAAGTCAACCAGTTGATGGGACTTCTCCTTGGAATACTGAACGCGGAGGATGTTGGAAGCTGGGGCTGTGGGAGACACGTTGCTTCCCATCACAGACACGTAGCGAGGCTTAGCTTTCCGATCCGGAAGGTAACAGATGATGAAGACAGCACTGGAATATTAAACAGACAAAAAATTATACCCGTGTTATTCCAGAATACATATTACCTACATATATTTCCTACTTCCACTCCCCCATATCACGGCAATTCTGCACCGCTCCCACTTTTTAGCGGGACAGCAGATCCCTCCATGGCACCATCTCCACCACCACTTTGTTCCGCAATTCTCCCTTTCAAAATTCGCTTTGCCCATGCATGAACGAAAAACCGTTCAGACATGTATGATTCCAAAATCCGTGTGCAAATACAAACGTCTCCTGATTTAATTCACTATTTCATTCGCTTTGCATTTCCCATTGAAAAGAAAACACATCTTTTCATTTTGTGGAAAGGGAGGAAAAAGAAAAGCCTCAGGCAAGTGTGCATGCCATAATCCTATTCAGAAGACCAAAAATCCCTTTGCCTACAAGCCCATATTACCGAGCTTCTTTCTCATACATCGAAATGCAATTTTGGAAGACGAGGAATTCACAAATAATTCAAGAATTATGCGAAGGATACGAAAATTAATATTAGGTATGCCCCTTTTCTTTTTCTACCAAAACTTTCTTCCACTTCATTTCTTTTTCTTTCCCCTTCTCCAAAAAAAAATAAAAATGGAGGCTTAGCATGAAAACTCGAAAAATGGATGGAATATTGAATAGACATCATACTTTCCATATGAACTACTTTCACCTTTTCTTCTCTCTCTAAATAACATTTCGTCATGCATCAAAAGAGAAAAAAGGCTTTTGCACACTTTTCCCTTTTTCCGAAAGACATCTTGCGCTCCCCTCCTCTGGCGTTTTTTCTTAAGCCTTCTTTATTTGCAAAAAAACAGTGCCAGGAAATCGAATTTTTTTGTTGGGATGAGGCAAGCTTGCCGTGTAGTCGTGGCTCACGCTGATTTGCTGTCCCCAGGGACTCATAACATAATCTGATTGGACAGACTAAGAAAAATCATGCATTCTCTACTCATACATCAATCCATGTTCCCCATTTCCCCTAAATTTTCCTCCCTAATTACTTTCTTCTCTGCGTGAAGCTAATAATCAGACCGTATTCGTTTAAAACGCCAAGGTTTCTTTGGATATGTAGGAAAATCTCAACCTAATACAAAATCGAGGAGAAGAGGAAATTCCCTCCTCCGGTGCGCTCACCTCACCAACTTTATCCTAGCCCCGAGTCTGGCTTTAGTGCCTTCCGCTGTCGTAATAATATATTGCGTGATAACCCGCATTATTTTAAGGAATGATGAAAAGCCCAATTTTATGTTTTCACTGTAGACGAAATGTACGTATTTTCAGATAGTAAATACGGCGCCCTTCCAAAGCGCCTCGTGACTACCTACCTACTTCGCCTGATCCCTACCCTAACCTATATCAGTATTCTGCGTACCAGACCACACCACTCCAGTCTTAGTCTTATCCCGTTATAATCAAATTAGGATGGAACGTGATTTTTTTAGACTTCCAGCCAAAAAATGCTTTACAAGTAAATAAGCCTTTTCTTTTTAGTAATTCCCTCTAATCATTCTTGACTTTTTCATGCTCCGGGGTCATAACCGTTTTTGTCTTCCTCCGCACGCAACCGCTCCCCTTGAAGCTACTCGGTTCCAGTTCCAGTTGTCGTTTTGGCAGGATGAGGTGGTAGAACTCCCACCACCTAAACTCATTTATTTATTCCTTATGCGTACGTACGTAAGTTGTAACGCAACTTTCTCTCAGTATTATTTACGTCTTTTATTCTATTCCTGTCCTTTTATTTTTAGACATGCTTCCTTGATTAAAAGTGGAACGGCATTTTCTGGTTCTATCCTGATTCTCCTGTCAACTTTTTCTGTCAGGCATGTGACCTGGGACAAAGATAAATACGAGAATATCTAAATGTGTAGGTCCTATCCATTTTTCATGATACACAATTTCAAGTGCAAAAATCTTTTTTCGGGAGAGAAAAGAAAGCCGAGCTTCTTTATTCTGGGTTTCTGGATGTGAGGAATTTTACGCTTGAAAAATTACACTTTTTTTCTTATTCTTCTTTTTCCAATCCTGCCAGTTTACTAGCAATAAATCAAATTGGCTGTGCCTCAACTAAAACCTTTGATTTTTTCTCTTTTGAAGTTTAGTGAAAGGAAATCAAAAGGTTCCAGGACAAAACTACAGGTTTTATACTGACAACCATGACAGTGCAAGTGGAAAGGGCTTTTTTGGCTAAAAAAATTTATATACAGAGCGCGCCTCTACCCGTCTACTCTTTTCTTCTTTGATACTGGCAAAAGGAGCAAAAGTTGTTTTTTCAGATCACCACACGAATGCGACAGTAGTGACCTTTTCCATCTCGGGTTTATTTTCCGTTCTATTTGAGCCCTGCACCAAATAGCGAGAGCACCGAAGTGGGAGTGGAAAAACAAACAATATCATTTGACTAACAGATTAGCCCGTTACGGTAGTATAAAGGGATCGTAAATCACACCAAATAACCTTACTATCTTCTCCGCTCCCTCGTTTTATCATTGCAGTCATATCCTTTATCTCTCCTTTTATACCTGTAATTACTGCTCTTTTATGAAGAAACCGGAGATCTGCTACTAGATTCCTACTTAAGAGAGTAAGGAGCAGAAAAAATTTCCAAATAAGCAAAAAGACTGGAATGGAGCCACCTCCCACTGTCAACTCTCAACTTTCTCCCCAGTTGCAGTAAAAGTGTGCGTTTGAATCTTCATGCATAAAATATCTCGGATACATTATAATCAACGGGGAAATACAAAGCGGAAGAGTTTCTTTGCATCGAGTTAGAACTGCTCTTAAGAAGAAATTCGCTTTCTCCTTCCCTTTCCTTTCTCTGTCCATTTCCCCCTTCTCTCTCAATTTCATTCGCGTACACAGCCCATTTACATTTTTCCTTGTGCTTGCTCAGCTCATTCCTCCCATTATTATATTATCCTCGGAGGATTGAATTAGAAAAGGATAAGAAAAGAGGGAGAGGAAATTACAAAGGACAATTTGTTCTCATTTTATCCCCCCTCATGAATCAACAGAACTATAGAAAGGAAAGAGAAAGTCCCTTTTCCACTTAAATGTAAATGAGCGCCAGCAATGCTTTCACTCACTTAAACTTGTTCTGTGAAAAAGTCGTATTGTTCTAGGCCTTATACTCTCCTTTCTATACATTTATTAGCGAGCTACAAATATCATTCCCCGGCTGTACCAGTGCGTACCTATATTTTAAGTTCCAGTTCTCCCTTATCGTCCTTATACTCCCGTCAACGGCAGCGTATAGCCTGGTCGAGTTGTCGTAGAAGCGACACTGCACTCGTTGGGTTGACTTGGTCCTAGTTGCACCGATGATCCGGATATGGCTATAGAAAAATATAAAAAAACAGATACATGCTTGATCAATATAAAAAAATAATAATTGGCTGCCACAGCGTAACGTGAGAAGGGTGATGAAATATGAGAAAGGGAAGAGGGGTGGGTCATATTACAAAAACCCCTTTCAAACAATTAACCTCCTCTAACAATAGACTTTTATTCGCCTTCCTTCATTGCATTGACGAGTAAAAGTCCTGTAAAAAAATTCTTTTAGCGCTGTACCAGCACCACCACGAAGCTATTCTTCGCTAGCCTTTACATAACACTTATGAAACCTGATGATGATAGAATTGCCGAAAAGATGTATGGCCTTGTTTATTGCATTCCTTTACCTATTCATATGGCCATGGATAAATGGAAGCGGAGTGGAGAGAATAGCTTAGCAGCAGCAACATCTGCACTGAAATTCCCTTCGAAAAACTTTTTTTCCCTTTTCAAACTAAGTTATGTTGCTGTATGAGGAGTAAGAGGATAGTTTTTTTTCTCTAGCTGTAACCTCAAAAACTTTCTCCAGCTGCATTTCCTTTCTCTTTCTCCAACAGAGTATAAACTACGCTCATTTCGGTTTTTACTAGCTGAGTGAGTGTGGTGAAAAGAATAAAGATGATGGTGATGCGGATGCTATATAAGACATTTGGCTTTTATTCGGTAGAAAAAAAGTAAAGCCGCTTTCAAAGCAAAGTAAGTTATTTGTGATGATGATGATTGAGGATGAAAGTGAAAGTGAGAAAGCTGCTATGTAAGATATATTAATTTTGAGGAAGACAAATGGCCTCCTAAATACCATCGGACAAGTCGTACGAGAAACATGAAGAGAAGGACGTGGCGAGTTCGAGATGACGTGTGAGAACACTGCAAGATTCCGCCCTTCCATGTACTCCTCTTCTATTAGTAAACAGATGATGACTCCAATGACGTAAAAAACTATTCCCTTTTTATTTACCTTCCCTTCATATGTGAAAAGGTAGTTAACTCCTACTCATTTAATTTGTAGTTCGCATGCCCCATCCTCTCCTCCAGTATCATTATCCCAGCTAATACGCTATTATTCCTCCAATTTTCTCCCGAAATGGGATAATACTCTTTAAAATGGTGATGATCATGACTATGGCTATTGCTACATGGCTAGTTTGCGTCTGCCCGGGTGGAATATCCTCGTAAGCCAATGTGCCATTATTCCCATATTTGGGAACTCTCAATGTTTTCAATTTTCTCCTGCCTAAAAATGAATTTTCTGCAATGGATGCTATCAGTATCCTCACCAGTGCTGTGTACAATGGGAAGCTATTTTCGAATGAAAAGGGAGAAAAAAAAACTTCGCTCTTATCATCACGAGCTGGGACAAGGGGAAGTGCACCAGCTTGGAAAATTAGGCTTTTATAGTAGTGGAGTGTTGTACTTACTCAAAGACAGAGTTGTAGTAGGCCGAGTACACATAAAACTTCTCCGTGGAGCCCACAACCTTTTGCCAGTCAGGTTGAATGGGATGAACGTTCCTGAGGGAAGAGGAGGAGGATGATGATGCCGATGCTGATGAGGATAAGGACGATGCGGCATCTGTGGCGACGACGGCTTTGCCCTGGTTCTGGTTTCTCTTGCTACTGCTACCGCTACTCGGGACGCTGCTGCCTCTCCTCAAGCTATTGCTGACGATACTGCTATTATGAGGAAATAAAGTGGAGATGGAGTCTACATGTTGTAGCGCTTCCTGCCTAGAAGGTCCTTGTCTAAGGCTGCCAGCTGGGACATTAATTGTGACTAGGTTTATGTTGTTACTGTTACTACTGCTTCCCCTCTTGTTTCTATTATCATTGTTGTTGTCGTTATTTTTATTGCTGGAACTACCGCTGGAGACTGTGCTGCGTTGGGACGAAGACACTGCTGACGATGAGGCTACTCCTCCGGGGGGAGATTCCTCGTAGGAAATGTCCCAGCTAGAGTAATCCTCCCCTCCATCTGTGTCCAAATCGTCCTCCTTGAGCATGTTCTTATCCTCCGCCATCAAACTCTCCATAACAATTATCAGGCTGAATAGGCCGAAGAAGAAAATGACGAAGAGGAAGGAAAGCCGAGATCTCTCCCGGATACGTCGGTTCGCCGCGGACAGCTTTTTCTTCTTGGCGGAAGACATTCTCGACGACGACGTTGTGACAGACATCGAGGAACCTGAGAAGAGGCTTGTGCCACTGGTGCTGGTGCCGAAGATTCCACTTCTCCGCCGTTGCTTGGTGATCTTGTTTCCTACTTCAGTGCTTGTGCCAGTGTAGGCTGCACTGCTTCCGGTAGATGAATTTATGATGATACTTTTTATTGCTAAATGTGGACTTCTTCAATATAAAAAAGATATATTGACTCCAGTTACGCTAGACCTGCCTCTCCCCGTCTAGTTCTGTAGAGTTGCTTGCGGTTGTCCATTAAGTAGCATCTTTATCACGTACAATTCATTTCTCGAGGATGAGAATAAAATTGTATCAAATGAATATACTGGCCACTCTGCCAACAACAACAGTAACGACTCATTTCGGCTGTGAAAGTTGGAAAATGTAATCCATCCTCCGACCAAGTGGTGGCTGCTTCCGTCTGCTAAAAAACATTAGAAAAGACATTTTACTTGTGTTCTCGGAACCAATTGATTTAATCCTCCAAGAGGCAGTTTATTTTATTATAGCTGAGCTCATATTTAGTGCTCCTTTCATATGATTTGGGAGCAGCTTATGTAATCTAAAGATCACGTCGGAGCAAAGGAAAAATAAAAATGCAATAAGAGCTCACACATATATTTCCTAAAAGCTTATCAGTCTGTCTTTAGTGCTAGTGAGGAGCTATTTTCCTCTAGCCAATAGAATCACTTGAAGAAAATTGCCTACAGGAACTAAGAACGTGCCCACTCTCCCTATTTATTTTAATTGAGTGCAATTTTTATTTCGTCATTTTGCTTTCTCCTATTATTAGCGAATAAGTGCGCTCACAGAGGCGTAGCTTTCTCATGGAATCAAACAACAACGTCCAAATATGGCGATGGGAAACGCTCGCTGGGAAAACGTATTAAACAAGGATGATATGAGCCCCATCACTTCAAAAAAAATACAACTTTCTGTAAAATGTATAGTGCATTATTAACAAAACGTGCTAGCATATGTTTGCTAATATTACCTATAGTCAGGGTTGTCATAATAGAATTTTAGAGGCTTAAATCCTTTAGCTCTTCTATCGGTCATAATGTCAGTCGTAACATTTTTCCCTTTACTGTGAACCTGAATGAATGTCTTTAGTATCTCATTCCGTAAAAATATCATTTTACTCATTGTTAGTATTCAACTTTTGCCATCACACAGACAGTACTTTTTCAAGCTCTGATCTACACTTAGAGAATACTAAAGAAAATTCTCTTTTTTTGACCATTCCGTGTTACTTTCCTCAGTGTTTACTTTGCCCGCATCTACAAATAAATACAAATGAATCCATGATGCAAAGGTTTATGTATTTTCTGGATAAATCTCACTATTATTACTGATCTGGTTTACTTACGATTAGGCAATTTTCCCTATTGCTAGCTGTAAGTAAATGATCCGTCATTATCTCACATCTCAAAGTACACATACTAGGTTCTCCCTAAAACATTGAATAATATTTGTTTACGTAATACCATTTGAGGGTCATACGTTTCGGGTGATCCATGAAAGAAAGCATAAAAATCGGCACACGTCCGTATTAAATGTGATACGGGCAACTTTTTTTCAGCGTTTGCACGTGAAATAAGAAAAAAAGGGAGGTCAGATGGAAGAGAGAGAAGAGCAATTAAATACTTTATTAAATGGAGTGGAAATATTGATCGTTGTATTTGGAAAAGCCCCGTATGGTGAGCGTGATCACCCATAAAATAAACGACACCGTTCCGAACAACGATACCATTCCCTTTTCTTTTCAACAAGCCGGCCTCTGATAAATGATGTAGAGCTCCTCTGCAAAGGCGTGTGTACAGCCATGTCTCCACTTTTGCAAAAAAAAAGATCGCATTAAAAAGTAAGCTGCTACCACGCTTTTTTGGGCTATATACTGTACTGTAAGCAATACTACTTGAATGGGGGAAGGAGACAAATAATTTTCATTTCGGAAATAGCCATTTTTTGCACGCTTATCGATAAAAGTGGAATTCTTAAGAGGGGCAAAATGGGGAAAACGCGAAGGACAGACAGGAATGTACTGGAGCAATCAGAAACCATAAAGCACGCGGGGTATTCCTTCGGCACATGTGGGGCGACTGCTGCAAACGGGAATAAGTAATGGGAACACTTATCTCCTCTTTTTAAGACCCATTTTTAGGACACTTTCAGGATAATTATGTACGTTTATTGGCAAAAATATAAAAACAGAGTAAAAGTCCTTTCACAGGTTAGAATATTAAGCCTCGTAAAATGTTTTTTCACACTTTTCCCCTGCATCACCCATCATCATATGACCTCCGTGCAAACAAATCACATGAAAAATACATTTTCTGACACCGGAGTCATCGCAGTATAAAAAAGGAGCCATTCATCTTTTCCTTTGTCAAAAAACTTTTAACCCTTTTCACACATGTCATGTGTCAATAAATAAAAAAAATGCCGCAGAATTTTTTATGCCCTGTCCAATAACATTCCAACTTTTACCATCTTCTCTGAGCATCGATAAACGAAAGTCTACCCGAGAAAATTATAGCGCTGCACTATACCCCAAAAAAAACTCTGCAGGAATGCTTTTCCCTTCTTATTTTTTACTCCTGAAGTCAAAGTCAACATCAGCCCAATATCATCTCCGAAAACCAAGACCCTACATCAAATCAAACTTTGTGCGCAGCCAACCAAAAATCTTCATTTTACCCTCATGTAAACTTTACTTAAGTCCCTTTTTATACACTTTTATTGCTTTCTATTTTGTGCGGAGGGGAAAAAGTGGGGAACCTGATGGAAAACAACACAGCCCGCTTCATTTTCACAAACAAGCTTTCATCATGGAGCCAATATTATATTTCCTTTTTGGTGAAACCAGGAAAGAAAGTAGGGAGCGTGGGTATTGGTGCAAGAGGGAAATGCTAAGAGAGAAATACAGGATAAGAGAAAGGCAGAGAGAAAGGCAGAGGGAAGCCTTAAGCTTTTGTCTACAATACAGCCATACCATGCTACATTAGTACCAGCCAGCCGTTTCTATTGGAGTTCAGCCATACCATCATCACGTCAGCATCAGACTCTTGTCAGAATATTTCCCTGGGGGACATATCATCATCCCATCTATCTGAGAGAAACGAGTAAAAGTTAACTTTTCCCCTCTGTCCTCTCCATTAACTTGGCAATAACAGGAGGAAAAAACTAAATTAATGAAATAACAGCCAAAGCTCGCTCTTCATCAGTGAAGTTATAAGAGAAATAAAGAGCACTATAGTATTGGAATAGACGATATGTACATATTTTTTAGATAGGACTAGGACAAGTGTAAGCGGCACAAGTACAGTGCACAGAGTGCATACAGATACAGAAAGAAAAAGTGCTAACGATTGCATAATTTTCTGAAATAACTTCCACCTGTCACGTCCCTTCTCATTATGGTTGGGAAACAAGCTGAAATTGAATTCTCCCCAGCTCCCTTACTTCCTCTTTCCCCGGGTATTACTAACTCGCGAAGGGGATCATTAATTATTCCCTTCGTAGCTTACTTTCACCAATGCACTTCCATTTGTAGCGTTTTTTACTGGAATCTCTTCCACAAGTCTCACTTTGACATTAGAAGAGGACGAGTACGAGTGGAGAAGAAGGTTCGAGAGAAAAGGAAGGAAACTTTTTTTTTCTTCGTCTTCCATTCCACATTGGAATCCAATAATACAAATAAAAATGATACGTGAAGGACGTGAATGGCTCCGCTTCCTCTTGGAAGTAAAGTGAATTTTTTTTTCTTTTCTTGTTACAGCTTACCCTCCTCAGCTTCTACACACTACTTCAGAACTCCATTAGCTTTTAACATGTCCCACGGATCACTTTGTTAAATCTGTCAAATATGGCTCGATTTCCTCGAGAGGAACTATGCGTTTATTTACAGCTATGTATGTGCTGGAAGAAATGTACCAATATCATCTTTTAATCTATGATATGCTTTTAGCTTCTTGACAGTCAAGGAAAATCTTTCAGACTAATGTTGAGTGAAATTGCCCTCTATTTTTTAGCATTTCTCTTCCTCTTCCTTTCTCTCGCTCTCCTTTTCTTTCTCAACTTCTCAAGCCTTTCCATGTTTTTCTGGAGTAAACAAAAATGATATACTACTGGAAAGCTTGAACTCACTATGCGTTACGAACTGAGGATCGGAACAAAAAGTACGTTACCGAGATGCGACATCCGTCTTCTTCCATGTGACATAGAGAATCGTGGTCCACTACTATATTCTCTGGCAATGACAAAGTCAGAATCACCTTAAAAACTATCTTTTAAACTGGCCAATAGCAACTTAAAACTAATTGTGTCCTATTTTAATTTGAATCTATGTAAAATAGAAATAACCTGATATAAATCTTGTCTCACTTACTAGTATTAAACCAGTAAGCTGTTCCTTATTAATCTGAACACTTTCGCCCTGTACACATGTGTTGTGTTATGCAATGCCATAATGGCTAGTATTCTATAGAAAATTCTACGACACGTTATCATTAAAGTTTTATCTCCTAGAGCTATAGCACTGTTGCGGGCGAAAGGCGAAATTTTAAATTAATTTTTCAAGGTGTAAATTATGCACGCAAGTTTCATTCTTAACAAATTCAATTCACATGCAAGGATGCAAACCCATTTGTGTCCGCATGTCACTTTCCATAACAAATGGATTAGAAATGATTGACTGCTAAACTTTACTTAATTGATAAATGGACTGTTCCTTTGCAATCCATTTCTGTTACAGGAGCATTCCGTCAGGATGAGTGAAATGAGCACAGTCACATACGAGTGCGACATCCCTCCCATTGTCATGTCATATTAATCATGTCATTCGTGGGTTGTGCAAGCGTGAACTAACATGAATTGTAGAGTACTTGACCTCGCATGTAGAGCACAAGTGATTGAATTTGTGGAGAAGATTCACTGTTCATTCCAAAATACTCGAACCTGCCTGCTTCGAAATGGTAAGTGGAGCGAGACTACTTAAGTGGAGTTCTGTGTTTGCAAAAAAAGCCTTCTCCCCATTTCGTCCATGCACCACACAGCATTGCATTACTAATTCATTTATCCCATCTGAACGGAAACAAATAAGTCAAGTGGGCACATACCTTTTAGATCCAATCTGCAACTCCAATGGGAATGTCAGTTCAATGTTAAAACTATTCAATAATAATTTCCTTCGTTTTATCCTAATTTCGAGTAGACTCTGGCCTTGCCAACCCCCTGGAATCTATTTTTGCTCGAGTACACTGACAACGGCTGCAAGCTACTGTTGACTGTCATTGTTTACAGTAACATGGAATTTTAATAATTTCACAAATAAAGTCAGACACTATGTCCTTCCAACTCTTGGCTTATACCTGTCCCTACCTACAAACATAATTCATATCCAGGCACATATTTGCTTTTACTCTTTTCCACAACCTGAATTTCTTTCCTTAGTACAAAAACTGGCACACGTTACGTTCACCTTCAAATCATTTTTATGTCTCACTGCAGAAATATCTCGAGATGGAATCTGTCTTGCTTCTTGTCACTGACCTAAAACTAATCACGTACAGAACTAAAAAATATATTTATTTTCACCTCTCTCCCCCTCTCCTATTTTATTAATGTTAATAGTGACCACAGACCAAAAACCGGGACGTTACTTTGGCCATGGCCAAAATAAACAAAAACATTTGCAACCACCTTCATCCAGCAACACTGCGCTAGATATCTCCAGCCAACAGATCAACTTTTATATCCCACTTTTACTATTTTCCAGTAGAGCTATGGAAAAAATGAATTGAGTGTGGATCTACTCTTCTCAATATTATTTCCAGGTATAGTCCTGCCGTTGCGGAGAATACAGCTGCACTGCATGATATCTTCACTCTTTCCGTCCTTTTTTTCCAGTCCAGGTCTTAGCACAAAGCTTTGAGGAATGGAGAAAGCTCCAATTTTTCGGTAAAGAACCCCAACCAGCAGTCATAAACAAAGCATAGCGCCTACCCTTCCTCTATCCCTTCCACATTTTCCAGGAATTGGAAGGGGAAACGTACACACGTCAGCACAGCAGTAGTCACCCCACAGCTCTACTAACACTGCTCGTCTGGCACTAGCTCTGCTGGAAAATCAATATCCGAGTAAAAGCATACCATTATCGTGTAATGCAGGGACAGAGTACGACAGCAGACAAGCATGCACTACGCTATACGCTCTCCCATCCCAACCGCCTTCTGCTGAACTTTCTCTCGATAAAATTGCATATTTTTCTTTCTACACTGGAGAATCTGGAGAGCGCAAAAAGTGTACATAAATGAAAGGCTGGAACTTGAAGCGTGAAAATAAAAAGGGTACGATAACAAGATGGAGAGCTAACCATATATACAAGAGCTAGTACAAAGGAAAAAAAGAAGCGTTTTCTCAACCAAGTGGATTTCATATTATTCGGGACGAAAAAAAAGAGTTGAAGTTGCATCCACCAAAGTTATATAGTGTAATAATAGTTACAGAATGTTATACAACAGTCTGAGTACTTTATATGAAGAGCACGTTACCAGTTAAAGTTCCTGATGTGGCTGGATGATACGGCTGGAAAAAAAAGGAAGAATATAATGCCTTCCTATTTTTTTCAGCTCCTCCAATTCAAAATAAAAAATATTAACTTAAATCGTAGATTGCATTTTATCCTGAATCTTTTATAGGGTTTAGACAGGGGAATAAAAAGGAAAAAGAAGTTTAGTTTAGTAAGCACAACTTTCTTTTATGAAATGTAAACCCGAAAACAAGATAAACATTTTCTTATCTCAAGGAGTAAACCACAACGATTGTCTGCTGATGAAATATCTTATCATTAGATTGCCTCCATAAAGCAAAATATTCTTTATTTAAATGGGCTAAAATGTAGCCCGTTTCCCCAAAAAAAATTGTACTCTTGCATGGCATTATGGCATAATATCCATTAGATAAATGCCGATTAAAAGAAGAGCTCTTTTGTACTACTTCTTTATTCTGACTTTTAACTTTTTCTTTCTTCGGAGGAACAAACAAACAAACAAAAAAGACTTGTTTACCTCGTAAAATTCCACAAACAATAAATATACCTAAGGGAGAGGGAGAGGGCGATAGCATTAGTGCTGCGCGACAAAATGGAAAAAAAGGTCTTCTTTGAAAGTACTGCTTTATTTGGAGTAAAATGTAAGTAGTGAACGGAAAGTGAGAATAGTTCCGTTTTATATATTTCTCCTCCGTCTACCGCTGCTTTGCTTTTCTGCAAAAAATGTCCTTAAAATGTTCAGGCCTTTTTTTATTCCTTTTGTATTGCCATCGTCATCAATTTTATGCCTGTGCATTATTATCCTTTTGTAGCGGTGGATATACGCGCCTAATACGACGTGGAAAAGCCAGGCCGTTTTTTTCGCAAATGCTCCTCTGCTGTGTATCCCTTTCTATTCAAATTCATTTTGATTTACACAGGAACACATAAACAGCGAAGGAATGTAAAAGGGTTAAGAACACTTTTACTTTACGTACCTTCCCAGAAACCACAAAAAAAAGTTTCATTTTCCCTGAAACGCCGTTTTTCTGTTGTAAGGTTTACATGTGGAAAGAATAAAATAACGTTTTATTATGGTTGGGTGCAAACTGCGGATGTAAAGTGTAAAACCGCAGTACTACAAACAGTACTCACTTGGAAAAAGGACATATATCGGGTAAAATAACATTTCATTTTGCTTTCCTCCTTTTTCTCCAACCCTCCAAACCATTTTCTCCCAAAAGAAAAAACCTCATTCTATTCCGGTTTTTTCTTCCCTTTATCCCTACAGCGATCATATCCACTCTATAAAATGGAAGAGGAGAAAATAGTGGCAGCTTTTTTTCCTTGATTTGAATTTTCATGTCTTTTCAACCTCCTAAAATAACTGTGCATTTAGTATAGAGCCTGTTTTTTTTTGTTCTAAGGCTTGACGATGCAATCCTCATTTCTCCCTTCCTCCTCTTCGATCAGCGATTGGATAAACTTTTTTTTTGATAATGACTCTGACACGAGAGAAAATTTTCCTCTGTCTGGCTCACTCCCTCTTTTATTTTCAATGTGGATTTTATGACAAGTGAGAATGTTTTGAGGTGGTAGTTTTCCAGAGTCGCACTTCATTTCTCTCCTCATCCTCTCGAAATGACGAGTACCATGGGTGTACCTAGTAGTCGAGTGTTTTAGGTGGGCTCCTGGGTTTCCCTTATACTTTTCCGGTTTATGTTGGATGATGAGTTTTTTGGAAAACAATTTCTCATAAGTTTTCACACCTTCCACTTCACTTTAGCGCTCTTTTGAGCTAGATTGACGAGCCTTTTTTTTCCCAGCAGTGCCACTCCACCAAAAAAAACTTGTTTTCTACAACGGCTCCACTCCGCTATTGTTGAAAGGACAATTTACTGCTCGTTCAAGAGGAACTCGTGATAATTACATTGGGATATTAGTTTACACGCTCTCACCATCTAAAAAAAACAAAACCGACAACGAGCTGATGCTGATGCTGATGATGCCTCCTTTTGCCACCTACACCACCTCCACACCTTTTTTCCAGTTTTGCTGTAATCAGGCTCTTTCCAGGTCAAATAAAAACGCTTCTTGCTCGTTTCCAGCCATCTGCCGCTTCCCCGCTGCTATATAAATGACTATATGAAATTTTATTGCCACTTTTAAGTCCATCCAAAAAAAACTTTTATTGTACGTGGCCATCTTTTCATTACTGTCGAACGCTAATGGATCGACTCCGTGTGCTTTTTAATCTTCAAATTTAAATATTTATTGTACACATTCTACTCACCGGGTAAAAAAACTTTTATTGTACGTGGCCATCTTTTCATTACTGTCGAACGCTAATGGATCGACTCCGTGTGCTTTTTAATCTTCAAATTTAAATATTTATTGTACACACTCTACTCACCGGGTGGATAGTAGCTCGTCATAATATTTTTTTTACTGGAAAAGAGAAAAGAGTAAAAAAAAACTATAATGTGAGGATGAATAAGGTGGAGAAGGTGGAAAAGCATCTATCCATCCTCCTCTTCCGTTATTTTCCCATTGTTTCTTTATGAAAAGGCTGAAGTGCTCTATTCAAGCGTGATATCCTGATAGAGTAGGACAAGATGGGAACAGAAAAGCTCAAAGCAGCCAATGTCTGATGCCCGTGCCTTCAACAAGGCAGATCTTTTCTCCTTTAAGAAAAGGACTTAAGGAGGATATATGATGTGAAGTGAAATGAAAATCAGATATGCAAATTACAAACTTCTCAATCCTCTCCTTTCTCTCTCTCATCGTTTTCTCAGGCTGTCTTCCTTTTTTTTCCAACATCTTCACATCAGCAAAAAAAACCGGGAAAAGATGTGAAACGCGATGCGATCCAAGAGGCGAGCGAGGAGAAGAAGAGGATATTTCACATGTGCATGAATAACTCCCAAGGAATAACAAGTCGGCTGCCAGCCAAGTGAGCGCTACCGCTACCTCTCTTTACTCTGAGATGTACAGGGTGGGCAAAAAAAAGGAAGTAGAAATTACATGCATGCTCTCGCTCTCTCTCAGCAGTTGGGAAAGGAATATTCTTTTTTATTTTTTATTTTTCTCCCTTGTCACTTTGCCTCCATTCCCTGTTCCCAGAGAGTTTTTTTTCTTATAAAAGTTTTTGGCTTGTGTACAGTTGCACCGTAAGCGTTTGGAGATACAAAGTCTGGGAAATATTTCGTGACTTTGTAGGGAAAAAAAGGTCTTAGTACAAAGGTCTATAATGGACTTATAATGCATACATGGCTGTTAGCCTCATAACATGGGAAAATCGGAATGTAAGGAGGGAGAGGGAATATAATAAAACGTCATATATACCTATGCATTATGCATGGAAGCAAAAGCTAATGGATATGGAAATGGATAGAGACACACCAGGAAAGGGAAAGGAAGGCACTCACTTAATTTAACTTAAAATGTGATTGACATCGTTATAGCTTCCAC
>JAHZND010001096.1:0-17183 GCA_027744115.1 Acrocyrtus sp. NNG-2020
ATCAGGATTAACCGCTTGATCGTGACGCTTTTAATATAAATGGTTATATGTCCATAAAGGATCATGTCATAGCTATATCATCCTCTCACGGGATAATCACTGCCAACAATATCCGCTGCTGCGCAGCGCGTAGTTTCTCATTTTTTTTTCAATGCCCCTCATCCTTCACTTAATATCAATTTTTATAAATGTTGACATGATCTCTGAAGTCATATTACAATCGATATAATGAATTACATCTAATTCCTTAAATAATTCCCAATCCCATCTCAGCTTTCCGTGCTTAAGAGCCAGCTCAAAAAAAACTATTTTTCAGCACTAGTGCTAATAATAATATGCTGTATTTTCCCTTTGTTTGCGCTATAATGGCGGATGACACTTGTTGCAAAATGGATCAAATTTTTAGCTGCAGCCTTATAGAGGTAAAACTGTTTTTTGTCAAGTGAGTTCAAAACAACTTCATCTTCCTGTACACTGACTAGTCCATGACTATGACTTAGGTGGGCAATGTGATACACTCATTTTGTTATGCTTTCTTTTCCAACTCGCTAATTATGTTTTCAGAAAAAGCGTTTTATAAATGTATGTACCCATTTCCCTGGCATGAGTAAGCGCATCTGCACTCGGCTCTGAAGGGAATTTATCAAGATAAGAGAGAGATTGAAATCAGAGGGAGAAGAGAGGTTGCAAAGTGCTTACCTTCAAACAGTGAAGAAATATGATGAATGTATAATTCAACTAAAGGGACGCTGCCGCTTGCCGCTGCGTTGCTGACGTTCTGCAGTAGGAAGAAAAGTGGCTGTCACGTGCTCCCGTCGATTTTCCCAACGAATGAGTTAAAGTTAAACGGGGCCGATGAAAAAAAAAGTCCTTGTAAAATATGTTTTATTATTTCTTCTTATATAAAAAAAATTGTCGCGTTCAACTGATTTTTAATATTCCACAACATTCGTAACTTTTAGTATAAACAAAGGTTGTTTGCACTGTCAGATAAATGTACTCTGAATAAATTTATGTGGTGAAGGATTGAGAGTGGTGTACATGCTCGCACTTCTCACAAAAAAATCTATATCCCATGAAGATGCACTGGGGACAAAATGCTCAACTTGTGAAAATTATTCGGAATAGGAGGCAATTAAGTAGATCTGTCAAAAACGTTTCACACACGGACTGTCTCTTGCATCTGTGTTGCTGTGAGCAGAAAAGACATAGAAGCTGAGCTGCTGGGTTGCGTACAAGTCATAAAACACGTGAGATGTAAACACAAGTTGAGAAGTACTTTTATGCTAAGTAGTTTATTATTATAATGGCGGTGGGGAAATACGCTCAAGATGTTTATGTGGCGTGGTGCGTAATAAAACTTTTTTTTTCTGTTTCTTAAGAAAAAATAAGTTATTATTATGAAAAGTTTGACTTTTTTGTGCTACACTTGCAGTACTGCGGAACGTCCGGTTTTTTGTTCCTCTCCAGAAGAAAGAAAGCTGCTCGGAGAACCGCCACTGAGTTGTTCGCTCTAAGATTTGCGTAAGTAAAAAAAAGTTTGCGGATACTTCCGGTCCGTTTACGCTTGCTTATTCATCAACGTGGAGAAGCAAGTAGCGTTTGAGCAAGTTAAATATTTGTTTTTCGGCAGACACGTTTCGCTGAAAGGCCAACACCTCAAAGTTTGTTTTGATTTACTCGTTTACACTTTGATCTCTGTTAGGAAGAAGGAGCGGAGAATATGAGGGAGGCTATATGGCTCTGGTGATTTCACTTCGCTGCTTTCTGTAGCTTTTCCTTTTCTCACGTGGTGGTTATGTGTTGTGAGCTGCGGAGCGGAGATTTTTTGGCTCGTTCTAACTCTGATTTTCAGACGAAGAAATTCTGGATCAGGTTACCAACTTTCACACCAGATTATCCTCAATTACAGGAAAAGAGCTGGTTTCCCTTTTTCCCATGCAAACCACTTTTTCTCACTTCGTCTTGCAATCCGATACTTTCATTTGATATGGAGCAGCGTATGTAATTGAGCGTGAAATTGTCTGACAAAACTTTCACTGTAAATACTTTTCTAGTACTCAAAGAGGGGCTCCTCTTAATCAGTTACCTTTCCTTAAATTTTCTCAGAAGGCGTTTTTTCTTCAAAAAATTACTTGCTTGCACTTGTGCTCCATGTCCTTGAACATTTTTAATGAGAACTGCTAACTTTACTGCTCAGTAAACAGTTTTAGCGCATCCGTTCTAATTACTCAATTACTGCGTAAACAGTTCCATAAACGCGTGCTCATTTCTGCACAATTCTAAATATTACAGTGCTATAGTGCTACTTCTCTTCACTTGAAATATGAACAATGCCCAATTAGCTGTCGGGTAATTGCTGTAATAGTTAATAAAACTATCTTAACGAGAGTACACCCTACACTTCCGTCTAAAAAAGCTTATATATTGCTGGTAGACTAACAATTAGTCAAGTTGTCTTTTACAGAGTAGCTACAAAAATGAAAATAATCATTCCACGAAAAAAGAGAAGCACGCACAAGCCACCAAAACACAAAATAGCACGTCGTTCTCTCCTGGCTACCGAAAACGGTCTCCTGAAAACACATGCACATACATATGAGGAGACGGCTGCGACTACTTCAGCAACAAACGTTCCTTCCTTGTTTCGTTAGAGGCACTCTCCTCCTGCGCTTTTGTAGATATTATATACTCCTAGAGAGCTTCTCATGAGTCGGCTTCGCTTACAGATTCAATGTGGTCGGAGAAGTGCAATGAAATGAGTGACTTTGTTAGGCTGCCACTCTGATTTCTCAATGTTGGCTGGCTGCCTCCTCATTCTGTTTGGGATTCATGCTTCTATCCCGTCGTACATGTTCACAGTTCCTACTTCTTTGGGTCCTCTTCTAAAAATTTTTTTTTTGTGTACCTGGGCGTAAGGTAAAAAAATAGTATTATTGGGAAGGATGCACAGATCTTTTCAGGCCCTTTCCCACTCTCTTACAACTCCTAAAGAAAATATTTATTCCGAATGCTAGGACGGCTGCTAATGATAATGATGAATGCCCATGCCACCCTCACTCTTCCCAAGCAAAAACATTAAAAGACATAAGACACCTTCGGTCTAATAATGATTCATAATAATACGGATACACAAACGTGTACCTATGCTCTTGTAGCCAAGCGCACCGAAAAAAGACGGACAAGTCGAGAAAATGATTTTTATTTAAAAGCGTTACAAGTTACAAGTTATAGAGCCACATGAAAGGATGATGATCACGGTGCGGTGGCGGAGGAGTCAGATTGCTGCTACTATGCTGTTTGTGTTGGGCAGGCAAAGAGATGGGACTCGTGAAAAAAAAGTATTTGCTTGTATAATCTCTTTAGGTGATGATGAGGATGATGGGTGATGGGTCCAAAAACAAAAACAAAAAATGTGTATCGGGCAAACTTCTTCTAGCTCCTATGCATTGAGAAGCTAATCGTGCAGTAAGAAATATATATTTTTTTTGGAGGCAGAGAAAAACTTTATTATAGCCAAGGAAAACTTGACTTTATTATTGAGGTGGTGGTGGAGGTGGTACACAATAACTTGTGTGCTATTACACTGTCTTGTAAGAAACCTGATGGTCCGTGGAATTGTTTAGTGCATGGGTTTTTTATAGCTTCAACCCAGCATACATTAAGACCAGCACGTCAATTCACCCAAATCTATAAAAAACGAGCAGGCTATGAAATAAAAGAGGCGAACTTTGTTCCTCCTTCGCTCGGCTCTTGCTATAATTGCAGATTTATTGCGGCAATTGGGCATATCTATACAAGTCGTATATGAAAAGTGGAGGAATTGCTAGAGAATATAAAATGCAAAAATGCACTACAAAAATCGCCTCTCATTTCATTTTAACTCTTCTTCTTCACCGTCAGATTTTAAAGAGAGATCATCGTCGCTGTCAATAAAAGAGAAGCAATTTTTTTTAAAAAAAATATCTTCTAACGCCTTTGCCACCGCTGCTGTCGGCCCACCGTCAACCAAAATCACTTACATTGCATAAACAAGGTGAAATGGGCTGTTTCCTTTTGAACCTTTTAAGCACAAATTTTGTTCACTGTTCTCGCTGCCACGCTGATTGCAATTTTCATGAAAAAATGCACGCATAAATCCATTACAAATCAGTTTTCCATGTCATATCCCATTTTTATTATGTGATCGGAGAGTATTTGATGGATGAAGGTAGTAGAAAAAAAATATCAGGGAGAATTATCATCACCACGTGTTTTTATCCTTTCAGGCCTTCTCGCTCTTCGCCGTCTTCTTGGGAGATGTGGGATGGTGTACAGTGATGCTGCGCTGATGTTATATATGAACTTGTGATGTCAAGAAATGATTCTTCCCATAAAAAAATAATATCTTGTCTGTCATGTTGATTGGCTATTGAAAAACGTTGAATATGTGACCATGTATAGCAGAAAAGGAGCTGTGGAGTGGAGTGCTGGCTTCAGGGAAGAGAAGAATGAATTGATCAAAGGATTTTTTTCCTCTTCTTCTTCATCTCCTTTGCGCTTGTGAACTGGGATGATCAAATCAGAGAAAAAAAAGACAAGCAAAAATTGACTAACGAACTTATCAAGGATTATTCCAAACGTAAAATACATTTAAGCTGAGCATACCTATCTGAAGCTTTTAATAATGTAACTAAAAAGGAATAAAAAAGGTAATATTTTTGCAATGTAAGACGATAGTCACCGTGCGCCACCGCCACCTCATCATCATCAAATTATAAATGGCACTGGCTACTCTCAATTGGTAGGAGAGCGACTCCCTTTTTGTCAAGAAGTTTGCAGGTGTAAAAAGGTAAAAATGATTTTTAGAGATCAAAGCCAGAGACTGGGCAGGAGTATCTATTACGAATTTTATGAGAGTTTTTTCCACTTTTATTTAATCGCTGAAGGGACTGATTGAAATGGGTATATGTAAAAGCCTTTGTCTAGGGATTGATGATGATTGTATGAGATGACAATTTTAATTGTTGTTGCTCGCATATCCGTAGTGTGCGTGTGTGTGCGCGAGCGATGCGATGCAATGATGATGTTGCGAATTTGTAAGAAGGCGAACTGGTATTGAATTGACTAAAACAGTGTGACTAGTTAGTACATGCATGGCAATTGATTATCTTTTTGTTAGTGGAGAGAGCCGCGCCGCGCCGACATCATTCATCCCAATTTAAAGGCTGCCTGCCAAAAAAGCGTCTAAGAAGGAACTCTTAAATATATGCAATGGAGCCACCCACCCACAACACAGAAAATTAGCTAAAATTGTAAACTGAACTAGTAGAACAAGATAAATATTTAAAATGAGAAATAATCGCTAACTCTGAAAGTGCAATTTTCTGTTTCCCTCTTATATAGCATACCTGTAACTATGTGTAATGAGGAGGAGGAATTTGAACAGAAGAGGAGAGAAGAGTAACGCAAAAAAAATAAAAAACAAGCCCAGCGGCAAGGAATTCTTGAGTCCTTAGATATCTGAAGGAATGTGGTCGGACAATTTTCTTTTTTCGCATTTTATCTTTTGCATGGGCTTTCGCAAAAAGTTAAGGCGAATGATGAATGAACACTTATACTTTGTTGTAAGAAGACCGACCTACACCNAAAAAGTTAAGGCGAATGATGAATGAACACTTATACTTTGTTGTAAGAAGACCGACCTACACCTACTCCCAATTATCACTGATTTTTATACATTCCCCTATTAATAATCCAATTCTTTTTTTTCTCTAAAGTTGCTGCTTTTGCACATCCAAAAAGTATTAATTATAATTGGGTATAGATAATGGCGCGCGTGGTTGGATAGTATATAGGCACTAGATATGTTGGAAAAATTAGTTGGCAAAAGGTTTTTTCCTCTAAATTATACGCTGGCCTACGCAAAATTAGGTGGAAATACAGAAAAAAAACTTGTTACGAAATTTTTTTATTTGCTTTTCTTTAAACCAATCCTGTTGTCATTTCAAAACTCCCACACTTAATTAAAAGGGCAGTAATGAATCCCAAAGCCAAGAGTGTATATTTACGTCTTTCGACACCGAGAGAAAGATCGTAAAAAATTGTAATATGTAGCTGGTTGATGGCTGAAGGATGACATATTTTTTTATATTTTGAAGCTGATGTTGATGATACGCTGTAAAAAACACCTCCACTTCAAAGTATATTGCGTACACCTCCTCCACCTCATCCTCCTCCTTTGACTATTTTAATACGTTTTTTTTCAAAAAGACATCATCTCATCTGTTTTTGGTACGGACTGGGATAGTGAAAAAGTTTATTTTTGTTATTGACGATGAGAGTTCACCCACAGATCTGTTCCCAAGATGTGGAATGATAATCTCACTTTATTGCTTTTTATTTACACCTCCAACCACTGAAAGAAAAAGGTAGGAAAAAGTGACATTCGAAAAGCGAGTTTGTTTGTGGAGGAAGGAAGAAGAAGAGGGTGTCGTCGTGTAGGAAGGAAGAACATATTTTTTTTCTTTTTTAAACCTCCTGCGTCAAAAGCATATTTTTGAGAAGTGGTCCTGACCCTGAGAAAAAAAATTTCCCTCCCTCGTCATTTTACAGAGCAGCTTTGGTTGTCAACAAAAAGTATAAGAGAAGTGAAGCAGGTTCTATACAATGTAAACGATTTCCACCCGGGAGACATTTCAAGGGGGAGAGGCAAAACGGGAGACTTTTTTTGTTTGTGCGAAATTGTTCACACAGAAAATAAATTCCTCCACTTTTAGCTCCAACCTCATTTCATCAGTGTTTCGGAGAGAGGGGTGGAAAATCGGAGAAGCGGAATTGTGGGAAAATATTTCTTACAATGGAAAATGGGAAATATTCTGAAAGAAAATAAAAACGTTTTTTTCATTGAAGCGCAGGTAAAAACTTTCGGGTTTCATCTCGCTCAATCAAGAATCCATTCTTTTCCCCTTCTCCCCTAGCCTTTTTATTACAGGGAGTCTTTGCAGAATTGATTTTTTAATATAAAATCTTTGCTGTGGCCCTAGTCCCATCCTACTCGCTAATGACGATCATCATTACAATCACAAAGCCAAAAGGTGAGGACTGAAGGGAAAGGGATCAAACAAAAAAAAGATATTTTTGTCAGTACTACGTGGGAACATTTTTACTCTTCGTCCCACATCCAGCTCTTCAGCTACAGCTCCCCCAATAATTTTTTTTATTATTGTGCTCCTCTCACCCTTCAGCAACTTCAGCTTTGGTATGAGTCTCCCCACACCACCGACATTCCCTCGGAGAGCCCGCCACTCTCCCGCATTTAGTACTCCTTCATGTAATAGCAACAGTTGTAAAAGGGACAGAGATCTGGTTTCAGAAGTTGGAGAGTGCTATACCTGTCATTGCAAGAGCAGGGTTCCTACGCATGCCTTCACACAGTGATTCCATAAAAAAAGGTTGCTGCAGAATCTACAGAGATTGGCTTGGGGAAGGATACCTACGCGACTCGGATTGATTACCAAAGAGCATTGTATCCCTTCGGAACTTTCAGAACTGCTTCCTTCCTTCCGTAATTGCATCTTTCAATATTTTATTTCTTTTTACCCATTTTCAGCTATAACCTGCCTTTATCTTTTCATTTTCGATACAATCCCCGAAAATGAGCTTTACTCGCGGAATCAAAAAGGACGGCTCTTCTCTATTGAATGAATGCACCCGAAATGCTGAGTTGCTGTTGCTCTGCGTGGGAATTTCTTCTAAAAATGAAGTGCTAAACGTCATCCCATTCTTCAGAATTAATTGTCATTTTTCAAGAAAATCTAGTGCGCTTGCTAGACCAAAGCATATAATATCTTTAAAGAGGAAGTGAGGCATGTACAGTTTTCCGTTCCCTACCATTTCAACCATTTTTCCATCCACTCCAACTAACTTTGAGAATTCTCAACATCTGCATTTGTTTTTGCCTTGTGATTACATTATTCCTCCTCTTTCATATAAGTTCGGTGTGCTTGCATCTTATCATACCGCCACCACTCTCCTCTTCTCTCCCTGACTCCATTCCACATTAAAATTAAATAGGAAACAAAGAATGCCAAGCTGGCTAATCTGCCAAACTTAATGTCTTCGGAAAAAAGATCGGTCACAAGTCTACGTACGCTACATTAATCTCACCGTCCTAAAAGAACTAATTACAAGACGCCTTCATTTCTTTGTCTTCCCTGCTATCTCTTGTCACGTCGTACGCTCCTCTCTATATTTATAGAACCTTTTTTCTATTTTTCTTGAAAGAGAAAAAATGATTATTTCCTTCCACTCTTCTATACACCTTCTTCCTAACTGATCCCAAAAACAGAACTAGCAACCTTTTCTGTCACCATCATCCCAACACGCAGTTTCACATTGGAGGTGGCTCATTGCGTACAACAAAAGTTTGTTTGGAGTGGAGGAAGAAGAAGAAAAAAAATCGTACATTTTCCTCTTTAAGAACATTCCAACGACACCATTTACACTACATTAATAGAATGGCTCTGTGCACACATGATCTACTATGCATCCATCTATAATGAAAATGAATCTTCTTCCTTCTCTCGCAGAATGCAATTAATGCTCATCATTCCCGTATCATGTTCTGCTTGAGCCTTTTTTCTCGTTGTCTCTCCCTCTCCGCTAACGGATGCCAAAACTCAACAAAAAGTCAATTCTTAGCGAGTGACTGAAGGAGAAAACGTGCATACTTTTCAGATAGGTGAGCACCCACGCATTGTAAAAAATGTTGTTGTCTTATCCTCCTCTCTTTACAATTCTACTATTGACTATATAAACTTTACCTATAACTACAAACGTGAGAGAGACCATTAGCAAAAAAAAAGTACGTCATTACAGATTACAGTTTACTGCGCCAGAACAAGAAGTGTCCTTTACACTGTGGCGGCGAAAAAGGTTTATTCGATGCTTGCTGAAAAAATGGGAAAATATTCTTTCATTTCACAGAAGAGGATAAAAAATGTGTTTATTATTAATGGTAAATATACGTAGTAGGAGAAACAAGGGTGCCAAACAGTGAATGGGAGTAGCACGCAGTCGTCACCGTCATCAGCTCATCACGATCATAGTCATAGTCACTTTTCGCAACTTTTGATCGCTGATATCTCCCACTTGGTCCCCTTAGTCAAGTGATTTGTGAATTAAAAAATTTCGTAAACTTTTTAAATAAAGAGTCAAAACAGTGATGGAAGAAATGATTAACTTATTTGGTTCGAGAATAAAACAGAATTAGGAAAAACAAGAGGAAGGTAACATGAGAAGGAGAATAGAATTAGATCCGCTTTTATTCATATTTTTTCTTGGCAAAATTACCAAAAAGCTGGCAAGCTCCCATAAAGCGCCCGCATTAAGATAGCGAATATTTACGTCTGGCACCTCTAGATTTACATGTTTGGTGTGGTCTTCCGTGATGCGATAAAGTGTACTATTTTCACGCCGGCATAGATTCACAGTTTTTGCAGTTGCTTCGCCCTCGCCGCCTCCACCTCGGTGTATGGGGAAGATAAGGACGTATCGATAACACTTTGTAATGGTAAAGCCATTTCCGGTTTTGCAAGAAAAGACGACCGAAAAAACCGTGTGAGAGCTTTTGCTCTCGCACTCTCGCTTGCTCACACCATCACTATACGTACACGGCGAGGAGGGAGCCAGAGTCGGAGAGAGTAAAGCCGTGTGTATTTTTTTGCAAATGAAACAAGGCCAGCCTCTGTGGGAGCTTGCTCGCACTCAACTAAGAAAATTCTCTGTTTTGTGTGAAATATTTAATGAAAAGTTTAGACTGATTGCTCAAAGAAAAGAGAAGGAGTCATCTCTAGAAGAGGAGAAGAGCTCCTCTCACTATTTTGGATTGGCAATGAAAGTGTTTGTGAAAACATTAGCCCACACTAAATGCTATTTTCTGTCTTAAAACAAGGATTACCCTAAGCGATCATGCCCAAACATATATATCAGTGTGGAGAGAGGAATGACGTGACCTAATCCAAACCTTTTGCTAAAAGATTTTTTTTTTCAAGGAAGATAGCACGCAAAAATGATCCCTGCTCTTACTCTTCTCTCCTGGCGATGATGCTTGTGCTATCCCATAAATATTGCAGAAAGACTTATTTTCTTTGATGGGTTAAGCAAGCAGAGAGAGAGAGTTCCAACTCAAGTTTTGTCTCACGATGCCCTCCTCCCAAACATAGTAGTGGAGTAGCAGGTGTCAAGTTTAATGTAGTCCTCACATGAACACCAATTGAAAGTGATTTGACTGACTTCGTTGAAAAATTGAGAGTGGCTTGGAATGATCCGCGTTTTAATTTTTATTGCGATTCTCTCTTTTAAACTCCCCTGCACTAAATTAGCTTGAAAATATAACAAAGCTTTAGAAACCCTTTTTTAGGTTTGGCTAATAGTGTTTTCTCGAGATTTCCTCCTGGTGTATCTTAAACGAAAAAAAATATTTTAGTAACCTCCTCCGCACAAAGACCCAATTCTGTTTTTTAAGAGTTTCAGTCTGTTTTTTTCTTCTTCTTACCCACTTTACTATAAGCTCATAATATATGAAGAACGTAGCATTGAAATTCTTGAGAAAAAATTCCTCCCGCTTGACGACAAAGGAATTGGTGGCGGAGAAAGAGAGGAAAAATAGCGAAATGTGTAGGTATGTTTTCTAAAACGGCGCTTCTATTACGACTCCGTGTTTTTAATGTGGTCTGTTTTTTCATAACGTCAAACTAACAATTTTTTCCTTGTAAAAGGGTAACTATACACTTTTTTTCTTTCCGGTATAGATTTTTTTTAAAGCTAACTTGAGAAAAATGTATAAAAGTGGCGGTGAAGCAGTTTGTGTAAATAAGTTCTTTTTTTTGCCTGGGCAAAGGAGTCTATAAAAGATTCATAACCCTTTTTCCGGAGGAGTACACGCAGCCACCGAAAACAAACCACATTCATCCAAGTCGCATCGTCAAACAAATTTTGCAGTTTGAAGTTAAGATTTATTGCAAATTTCTCCTTTTTTTCTGATACATTAAAGATGCCAGCCAAAACCTATTAAAAGGTCTTTCATAAGTGTGCTTTTCCCCTGCAGAAAAAAAAGTACATGTCTTATTACCTCCCTTTCAAAAATTCTTTTACTTTGTTGGCTCCCTCTGTTTTCACAATGGGGATGGCGAGGTAATGATTATTATGCATTTATGTCTATATCTAGCCCAGGAAAAAATGCGGAGGTATTCCACTTTCCTTCCACTACTCCGCTTTCTGTGTCTTTCTTTGCTGAATGAAATGATGATTCCCGAAGAACCGAGGAGCTGAGTTTCTATTCCTCCTACGATCTCATTACAACGGGAGAACGACAACAATCCCACTCGAAAAAATATGTCATCCCACCCGAGACAAAGTGAAACCGAAAATTGGCTCGCTCGTTGGTCCATGTAAGCGTAAACTATTTAGAGGGAAGTAGGTATCATGTCTTTTATTGGCATCATAATAGAAAACAACAGAAGTTGTAAAAAAAGTACAGAGACGAGCAACCCACAAGCTACATCCTTCACTCTTTGCGAAATTTCAAATGAATGGGGGACTGATATAGGTATATTTATTTTTTTACTCGCACTCATTTATTATTTAACACGTTTCCATTCCTTTTTTTGTCAGTCAAAAATATCATCTCTTCGTCCAAGAGCGCGTTGTGGAAAAGAATATCATCTTTTTCGTTTTAGAAAGTCTCCTATTCCCTGTAAAAAAATAGTCCTGACAATCAATTACACTCCTGTCATGTCGCTGGTCACATATTATGCTTAACTCGATTTATTTAGAGGGAGACCGACGATTTTTTTCTGCAGATTCCAATTTAGATATTTGTTCCGATTCGGGTCGGGTGGAATTGAAAGCGCAGAGTTTATAAGTGGAGACGTTGGGACAATAATAATCTCCACTTAACTGATTACGGCTGAGGAAATCTATTTTATTGTCTTTTAAAATGTGGTAATACCCTAATAGTAGCTATAAGCATAATGCACTTAAACCGAATCGGAATCATGTCATGGAACAATACAAAATGCCATTCAGGATGAGCAGCCATTTACCATTCATTTACCTCCGCCGCCGACGACACACAACACAACTGCCACCTCCAACAGCATAAAATAATAAAAAAAACTTTGCTCACCAAGTTGGATCTTGTGCTCGGAGGAGAGCTGCGAGCTGCGCGTTAGTTAAATTTTTTCGTAGTGATTTACAGGCTTCATGGTGATTATTATCAAGTTTACTTCTGGCACGGGAGGAAGTGGTATGAAACACATGCTTATTCAAGAGGCAATAAAGATATCAACTTCTTTTCTCTGCATTTTGCCATCCTGCTCATCATCCCGAGGATATTTCCCATCTGTCTTCGGTTACAAAGTAAATAGCAACGGCGGAGGAAAGTGGTGAGAATTCAATGAGAGAAGTCAATTTATCTAATAAATAGGCTTAGGGACGACTCCGGGAAAACGAGAGAATAAATATTTTTTAAAAAATCTTTTTTTTTCTCCTTGCATTTTGCACTTCCAATCTGTCTTCGCACAGCCACACATGCAATCCCATTAGAGAGCCGCGACAGAGTCTCCCAACTGCAGTCCACCGCGCTGTACCACATGACGCCTGTGCAGATAAATCTTGATAAGACTACCGGATGCGTAATCGCGATGATTTGTATATTAACCGGCTAGAATAACAGCGTAAAGGAAGAAAAACAGGATAATTTGCTAAACTGCTTGAAAGTTTCTGCAAAAGAAAGTGTTTCAAGAGCTACGTACTGTAGCCGTGCCGGGGTGCGTGATTTGTGGGGTGGGTCATGCGTTTACTAGCAACGCTGAGATTCCTCGCTTCAACTTTTTACAGCTTGAAAGAAATAATTTCGACTGTCCAACTCCCGACCTTTTTCTATTTTCTAAGAAATAAAAACACTTCTGCAAGTTTTGCTAAATAAGGTGAAGGACGACAATTTTACTCGAGTGCTTGAACCGTGGCCATAAACAAAATGAATGAGGACTTAGTCGCCATATATCTCTCTATTGAGGAGAAATAAAACGTTAATTAACCTGCTGTAAATCACTGTAAAAAATACACTTAGCAAAAATATTTTTCTTGCTCGATTTATAAACAAAGACAGTTGTAAACTCCATTTATTTGCTGCAAAAAGCTATTGGGACTGGTCGGAGTGGGTAATTAAATAAAAATAAATAGTCAAAACACGAGCAGTGATTTACGTTAACAAAAAGTTAAAAAAAAAAAAGAAACACCAACGGCACGCGGGATTCCCAAGCGGTCACCCATCCAAGTACTAACCGTGGGAGGGCACATAATGAGAATTTACTAATTTTTTCAATGCCTGCCGAAAGGTGGGCGATAAAAATCCAAAGTTAAAATAGCAGAAGTAGGCTAAATGGTGGGGAAGGTCTATGGCAATTTCCTTTCACCTAAGTGGACTTGTAGATTACAAATCACTTTTTAAAAACAGCTTTATGGACATTGTTGGTTTATTTTCGAAAGTGATTGGAGACGACCCTTATTTTCACTGCGTTTAAATGGACATGACTCGTAGTAGTTTGGCGTTTCTATCTGTCCTTTAAATAATTTTGAATGGGATCTATGAAAACGCAGGAGAGCGGTATGCTTTCCGGGTAGCCTGTAAGGACATCTTCCAAAGATTCCGGAAATTTATTGCACCACCCCATCTCCAACGTATGCTATGCTCTTGAATCCTCGTACTAAACCTAAATATATTATGCTGCTGACGAATAGCTTCGCTTGGTGATATACTGAACTAAAAATTATGATAAATCATTCAATTGCACAGAGAATTGAATTATGCATCGGAATATTTTACCACTGGGCTAATTTTTCACTCTCACAAAGGATGCATGTAGGTAATAATAGCCAATGATTGTCGAACATTCATAAAACATGCGTTCATGATCTCGTTTTGTTCAGGTAAATCAGCCAGATCGCCCTCGTCCTATTGGAACTAGTGGTTGCCAAAATAATAATCAGTTAATTAATAATTCATGAATTATGAAATGCGTCGACCACCGTTTTTCTTCTATGTGAAAACGTCGTGTCAGTAAAAGCAAGGAAAAACGACTTTGTGAACAGCAAAAAATAATATTGGAAATGTTTCCCTCAAAATTTTCACTGATTGTTGGATTTCTTCTGGTAAATTTTTGAGTTTACACCGTAATATATTTTGATTAGCGCCTGTGAAATAGTTTTTACATTTAGGTAATTATGATAGGTCCACGGAGGCCACGCATGGATATGGTCTTCAAATGATGAGGGAGACAACACTGTCAGTGTAGATTTAGATATTATCGAAAGGGACACCGGTGACTCCTCAGGGAGCAACTTGGACTTGGAGTCGGCTTTTCTAGAAGAGGACGTTGAGGAAAATGAAGAAAACGTGAAGTGTTCTGCAAGTTTTAACACCAACTTAAAAAGGGTAACTTATTAGTTAACTAAAACTAAAGTTTCTTCTATCCTTTGCAAAAATAATAATTATTATTGCAGGTGCTCAAATCGATTATGCCACATAATTACACATGGGAGCGTGGAAGTCGGCAGGAGGACGAAGAGGACCTAGCTGAGAGGCTGTTCCAGAGTGAGATGGATCTAGAATTGTCTCAGGTACTTGTTCCCGTATTAAATATTCTGAGGGGTGCTGCCGCAGCCAATGCAACCCAAATTGACAGCAGTTACAACGCGCTTCCGTTTGCACGTGCGGTACACTGTGACAGACTTCATAAAATTTACAATCGATCTGCTTCAAACGACTTAAATATAATTTATTTAATTTCAAGCATTTTTCATTTCCAATTTTATAATCTTTTTTTAAAATAAAGAAGCGTAGTAAAGTGAAAAGGAGAAGCGGAAGTTTTTTTTTACTTTGTTCACTCTTTCGGCATCATTTGAGTCTTTGAAATTCTATGTGTGGCTGTAGTCTTCCGCATACGCTTTAGATGGCGGATGCGTTCTTAAAGGAACAGACAAGGGTCTGGTCTATCCCCTTTCATTTTGTAACAAAGTTTAGCTCTTCTACATAATGTCAGAGAGTAAAGCCACTGAAATTGCAGATAAGCCAAATAAGATGGTATGTGTGGCAAACTGCTTGACGTAGATCTGAAATCTATACAGCGGCCAATTTTACATTTGGCTGAACGATTTCTGGTAAGGCTGGAAATGGAGAGGAGTTGATGCAAGTCTAATTTAACGGGACATGCAGTAGAAGCTTTACATATAATCATAGGCACCTGTGACATGTTTTATGAGTTCATAAATTTACTTCCTTTACCTACCATGATGCCCTTCCAACTCTCTATTTTTTCAGTTCTTATCTGGAACTTCTCCACTGCCTACATTAGCGGGAACAATTTAGCACTTTAATTTTTAGAAAGGAGATCGGATAATTTTCGGAAACTCGTAGAATTCCATTTGCCAGCAGTGGGGTATTGGAATTCGCTGAACTCGCTGGAGAAATAGATTTCCAGGTTTGCCTAATGGATTGTGAAAAACGATAAATTCAAAATAGCTTTAGTGCCGTTATCAAAGTTGACATTACCCAAGGATATATATTCCATGCCCGAAAAAGGACAATCCTCCATTGTCTTACCCAAGCATGGCCTTTTTTTACGAAATAAAATTTAATCTCCTTTTGTGAAGGTGACTGACGTAAACTCAAAGAGAAAATCACCAAAGGCATCATGCAACCTTTACGACGAAAAAAGGTAAATTTCAAATGTGTGTACTTTCAGAGAAAAAAAAGTTTTTGGAGAAACCTCCTCAAAAAAGCTCTTGCTTCACCATCCACATCCAAAAACTCCAGCCAACATCCGGATTACTAAATACAGTCCTTTCCCTGTGTTCTCTCCTCTCTCTACTGACAGGGAATTTAATCCTTGGAGGATCAAACGGAAATTTGTTTTTGAAAACTTGACTCCTGCTGGCTCCAATTCTTTTTTTTTACTTTTACCCTCTCTCCTCTCTTTTCCTGTAGTACTTTCTAGTACGTCCATCATACACAATTCTGCTCAAAAAATATTAGTTGTTGCCTAACAAGTCTTCCTCACTTTCCATCATGCACAGCTTCCCTGCTAAAAGAAAAAAAAGTACACACCTTACTCCATTTCCAGTTTGTCCTCATCCTCCAAACACTGAAAGAGGATCAAGACGAAACCGTAGGGATTCACGCAATCTTCTTAGGAAAAAGAAGGGGAAAAAGGGAGACGTTTTTTTCTCTTCTTCTATTAAAGTCCTATTCCTATTCCATTTTCTGGGCGTGCTACATCTTATTTTTCGGCACACAAGTTTTTTTTCTTCAAAACTACAAAAAGTACGTCAGGAAATGTATAGATTTGATATGAGAGGCAGAGTGCCTGCTCTCGTGTTTTTCAAAATATTTCTCGTTCTATTTTTTTTAATAAGAAGGGGAAACCCCCTGAGCTTTCATCAGTTACTTGCTATCGATGATGATGCATTTGGAAAGGTGTGGAACCTGCTATGTCTCCATAATAATTCCAAAGACTATAATACTGCAAGAAAATGTCATAGTGGAAAACATGACAATTCCATCGTCATTCCCAAGTGGAGAAGGATAAAAGAAAGGGAGGGAGACTGACTGACTTTTGACTGTTCCTACTTTTCGGTGCAGATTGCCCGACGTCATCGCATCAGAACCATATCTTGTTTCATCAGGATCATCATTAGCCTCAGCTGAACAATGAAGATAAAATGTAGCTATGGTGTGGCTCTTGCCCGGCACAATATTTTCTTATTACAGGTATATACATTCGGATAAAGACGAGGGGATACGTACACAAGTAATTATTAACGAAATGCCTTTCCTTGTCCTTGTACGTTGCTCGACGGCTTCCTGTGTCCTTCTCATATAAGCAGTATTTTACCATCACCATTCATTCTCCTTTACTCCTTCCCCTTCCCTCAAAAAAAGATAACTCTTGTGGGGTTAATAATAGAAAAGAAAGTAGTTAGCAAAATAATGGGAAAAGTTTTTAGCCAAAGTGGTATATAATAATGAATGCATTTTCCCTTCCGTCTTGAGCCACCAAGAAGATATTAACAGGCCCGGGAAGAGTACACAAATTCTCCCTTTTTCTTCCGTTACCATTTTGTTCTTCCACCACACCACT
>JAHZND010001097.1:0-24920 GCA_027744115.1 Acrocyrtus sp. NNG-2020
ACCTCACTCGCTCGTTTGTAAAGTCAAATCAGTAGCAAATTCGTTATAATGAGTAAAATATTCTTCCCTTGGAGCAACCCTATTTAATGTACCTCTCTGACTGACATGAGTAACCAGAGACTTGTTTACTGCCTGACTTGCGAAAAAAATTGTGAGATGAGCTGAGCAGAGCAGAGAGATTTTTTTTAGGTATGTGTAACGAGACAAGATCCGAGTACGGTTGTTTTTGCTTACCTGATCGAATGTGTAATTTGACCATGTAGTACATCGAGGCAGCCTTTTGCGGTTCAGCGCTTGGGTTGTGTGCTGTAGTATCATTTTGGAGGAGACACAATGTCTCTTGGACTGGAGCTAGCGGATTCACAACAAAGCTGTGCGGGTCAAGTTCAGGGATGTACAGTGGTTCCGGACGAGCATGAAAACGCATAAAAAATAATTTGTTAGCATTATTAGCATTAAAATTTTATTGATTCGGGTACAGCAAAAAAAGGCAAGCGACGGAATGCAGGAAATTAATTAATTTTTGTGTGCAATTGATTGCACAACCAAAAGCATTTCCGCAGTTTACAAAAGACTTGATGATGCGTACTTTTTAAGCCCGTTCTCTCCTCAATAAATCTTATAAGTACGGTACCGTTAACTCGGCTCATACAGGATGAAGGAGAAAATCTCGGACTGGCTGAAAAAGTCTATTGTTCATTTCAATCCGGAAGTAAATTTAGCGAAAATGTAGGAAAACGACGAGACAAATATCGCTCCGAGATAGCATACCAACATGATTAGACTATTCATGGAAATAAACTCTTTTGTTCAATCCCAGCCAACGTATTTGCCAACGCCCTGGCTGCAATCGCAAATAAATGTAGCGTTCACCATTCACGAGTTTCGCTTTTCCCGTCTGCTGTAAATATCCTCTAAGGATGTGCGAATGGTGCCAAGAAATAAGTTTTTATAGTGGAAAGTAGACCATGCACCATCCATATTCATTTTTTGGTGTAGTAGCCAAAAGAGCTGTCAACTAGACTGTAAAATCATTTTATTGAGATACGCAGTAAAATTAAATATGCCTTACAGGCAAGTCCTACAAACAAGCAGATGGATGTATTTTCGCACCTTACAGTAATTTGAAAGTTAATAAATAGAAAGTAAGATTTGGTGGGATGGGCAGTGCATATTGCACTAGCACAAAAAAATTCTACCTCAGTCACTTTTAGTACTTATCAAAGTGCTGACAATGATTTTATCAGAAGATGAGCCACCACTTTTCTACTGTTACATTGCCCAAAGATTGGTAAAGTAGCTTTCGTGCAGAAAGTAACTTTATTGCATTTTGGATTTCAGAAATGATTGCCTTTTTACCGTAAACTTGAGAATGATAATAATGTAAATGCATATAGTGGCAACAATAACCACTTAATTAATATGGCCATTTTCAAACAATGATGGAGGAAAAGGACAGAAAAAAATACAGTCCCAGAATGTTCTCCGTTTCCTTCTTTTTTATGTGAATCCAATTCATCCAAGAAGAAAAAAATTATTGGATGCATTAACTGCATTATCGTATTTGAGAAAATAAAAATTACTTTGAAAGCGGATTCCCTACAACGTTTCTTTTCCCCTTTTAGTAGGGAAAATAACAAGGCGTACCGAAAGTAATTCGGTACAGTTTTGAAATTGCATGCTTTATAACAATAATCTCGTCAACAATTCACAATTTTTTGAGGACGGGTCTGCTGCTGTTACTCAAACAGGCAACCAGCATTTTTCTCTAGTAATACATAATCATTTTCGTATTTTGCGGTGTTTGGTGATTCCGACTTGTCCACATGAGAGCAAAATCAAAGGAAGACAAGAAAAAAATTACTTGAAAGACGGAATAATCTAAAACGCTTGCAATATGGATTGCTACGCTTCCCTATCTCCCTACTTTTCCCTTCAGACTGTTCACTGTGATAAGAAATAAGCAGAGTAGAGTCTGCCCATGCAATTTACAGACATTTTATAACGGTTACCTACGAGGGTAATCTACTTTTTTTATAAAAAAAATATTCATATTGTACACATTCATGTGGACTGTGTACATTCCTGATAATAATATGCATATCCGTCTCTCCTTACATGTTATCATCGCATCACAAAAAATGTCCTGCTAATTCACATTTTTTTTCTGATTAAAACATCGCTCAAGTCGACTCAAGCACAAAAATGAAAGGTACAAGAATGCTCATAAGGTACGTTACACGTGAAAGGTAAGTAGTGTTCTTTATGGAGGAAGAGACATTTTAATTAAAGCATGCAGCGTAGGTATATACTTTTCTGCAAAAATATTGTAATTTTACAACTCAGAAAAGTGGAATTCACATTCACAGTACGAAAAAGGAAGTTATATGGATCCTTTCGGATTGCATAACAGTCAACAGTACGAGCTATAATCATTTTGAAGCATCTTCTTCCTGAAGAAAGCGTACGTGAGTAGGCTTGTGCTAATTTGCTCTAGGTATGTAAATGAAATGGCTCATTTTGTCGGCCAGTTAACTGCTTGACTTCCTCTGTACTCCATATCAGTAAAAAAAAGTGGATCTGCTGCTTTTTCTAGAGAGTAGTGCTGGTTATTGGCTCGTTGTGCTGAGGCTACGTTAAGATTACAAAGACGGAAGTTGTGTATTTTTATGCATGAATTTAACCTTACTCTTGGCACCATTGATTGCACCTCTTCGCCTTTCGAATGCATTGCAAGGAGAGTGTGCTACAATGAACTGGTTTCTCGCTCAGGCAGGATTTATCACTACCATTGGTAAACAAGTGCAGAAGGCTCATTAATGCGAGATTACTATTTAATTAGTAGTACTCGCAAAACAATTAAGCGTGGGAGCTCCATTTTTACTCTGAAAACTGGCTATTTAGCGGAGAAATGGGCGTGATGTAGCTAGAGTGCTGAAACCCTGTTTCATTTTGCTGTGTGAGGAGCGAGAGAAATGGACGGAAAATGGCTAGCACTCGTCCTCAATGAGTACATGTAATTAGCAAATTTACAAATTCCTGATGTCATTTTATCGCATCTCATCCTCAGCCCACTGATTTTTCCTTCCCTTGCACCTACCTCCAGTCACGCTACAGAAACTTTTTTTATACAATCAACAATGTATGAATAAAAAAGAGGTCGTGTAGTATCCGTTCAAGCTAAATCAAGGACACCATCTTTACACAATAATTTTTTTTGAATGCATACATGAATGCATAACGAAATAAGGACATGTCACGTCGCTGCCTTTTTTGAATGTGTCACACTTCAATATATTGAATTTGAAGCGAGCAAATACTGAGAATTGGTAAGAGTTTTAAAAATTTAAATTTTGTTACCTGAACGCTGCCGCCGCACACTCCGGCTCCTGACGACACCACCCTTGGCATTCATGAAGTGACAAGTTTCTAATTGAATAGTAGGTATTCCCTCTGTAGTCTAAATCTGTCAGCTTCTCGAATCCGGTAAGCGCTACAAATTTTTATTGAAAAAGGATAACACAAAAAGCAATATTAGTTTAATGAGCTCCCTTTGTATTTAAATTATCCATTTTGGAACGAAATCTCTTAAATACTAGCACTGGTGTGTTTATTTTGCATGCAGAAAGAAGTGGTACAAATAAATATCCTTTGCACTTACCCCAGTTATAATTACAAACAATTGTATTCACAATTAGTTTAGAAATATTTTATACATGCAATGTTCAACTTAATTTTTTAAAAATCTTATTTGTACACCAAACCAAAATTATCGAGATGGACATGTGTAAAATCCGTGTTTTCCGTATGTAGGCGCATGCATAACAAAATTATTTTTTACAATGATGAATTATACCTTCGAAAATAATGTACACTGATTACTCCTATCTTTTTAGTAAGGTATTAATGTACTGTCATGCACTTTGTGTGTGTTACGGTTTAATAGGATTTTTCCTAACAATGGAACTGTTAAAAGAATGTTGGGAAAGTTTGTATTGTTGTATCTGGAAAGATTGTGTGTAACGGAAGGTGCAGAGGCGTACAGTAATGAGATAATAATTCCATCACCAGCTACAATTTTTTTTGTACTTCTAGTTAGTTATACAGTGAGTCTTTTTTTGTTGCAGTTTTTACTGTAATGCAGTCAAAGCGTTTTTCGGAAAATTGTCCGAACGCAGTCCTTGTTAATTTTTTGTTAGTGGGGTAATGTGATACACTTCCCCGAATTACGTTTTACGGACAACCGTCCCTAAATCAAAGATTTACAGTATTCTTTTTTTTACTTCCTCCTCAACAAACTGCATTATTAATATTTTTTTGAGAGGTACACATCCTCAAAAAAAAATTACTACACAAATTGACAAACTTCTAATCTACTCAAAGGGTTAGTACAAGTCTACGTGATTTGTTATCTACTGTTTTACCAGAGAGGAGAAAAACGGATTAAGTCAACCAAAAAGGAAGCAAGCGTTTCAAAGCTATCTAGAAAGTCTACTCATAAAACAAACATTACTTATTATGCAATAATTTAATTATTATTTAAATGAAATTACTTGATCTAAGTGGAAAGGCTTTGCCTTTGGCTTTCACTGTAAGTCCTATGAGACCCATGCGTGTAGCGTAGGTTCGTTATTGTTAGCGTTCAATGGTTTTCAACCGAAATTCGGCATTGTGTTAGAGTGAGAGGGAGGTCAAATTAGTCAGTCACATCATCCAACACACACACGTACGGGAAAGAGAGAGATGACGGTCATTTTCGGCAGTTATCATAAGCATTGTTTGAAAAACAAAGAAAACCATTCTTTTAACAAAGCTGTTTGTAAATACGCTAAGGAAAAATACAAAATGAACCTGTCAACTGTTTTTTTTATTTTCTCTCGGGAAAAAGTGCAAGTAGAATAAAATTTTAAAAAAAACTGCGTAAAGAGTTGAAATAAGTGCATGTAGTTGATAATGTTGATGTAGTTGTAGTAGTCTTTTAATAATAGAGCGGTTTTGGAAGAGAATGCCGCGTGAAATGTGCATGTTATTGAACCTACTAATTTCAACTGTACGTAAGGGACAGCAAGGCACTATATTTTTTGTGGGCTGTCACTCCATTTTTATGGCAATTCCTATGAAATGGCTCGACTAATTGTTTCGTTGTTTAGAGAAAAAAGGAAGAAATTTTTTGCCATTGTGTATAATATTCTTCCCTAAAATCCTTGTCATTCTCTTTAAGCTAATAGCCAACATCTTCAGAAGATGAAATAGATGAAGGAGAGTGAAAATGAAGGAAAAGAGTTGATTACGCGAAGGCTGACATAATCGTTTTATTCTTTCTGGCAGGTCAACCACTGCCATTGTTTTTTTGGCTTTTGCAATATTGCGAATTCCAGTGTGGTGTCTGGGATGAAGTAAAGAGGTAAATGCCCAGTACCACTTTTTAATCGGATATTTCGGCGAGACATGTAATGACACGGTGCCTGCACCTGCACCTCCACTTCTTCATAAATATTTAGTTGAAAGAAGTCGCCGTGATTAATGGAATGAAATTATGCTTTAGAAATCGTGATTTGTCCAAGATGATGGAGTATGAAACTAAGAAAAAAACACTCATTTTCAGGCTCATCTCGGAAAAATTGTCAGCTGCCATTACCCTCAAAAACTTGTAGATTTTCTATTACGCGTGTACCTACTGGCTAGCTAAAATTCGTCACCATCATTTTACCAAATCTCAATCTCGCCAACCAACTCAACGGTCAAAGGCATTTTGATTACTTTAGTGAAAGAATAAGGTATAAGGTAAGTAAGTTTAGGTTGTAATTACCCCCATCCTTTTCCATTTTGAAAAATGCAATTTTAAAAGATGGAATTTTTAGAACAAAAGTGTCTCAAAACCAATTTACCTACAGCATAGAAAATGACGCATTTGAAGCAAAATCTTGTATTTAAAGCTTAAAATTAAGGTTTGAGCTAAATCCTCGTAGTAGTGATTGATGCGGTGATGCCAAAATTATTATATGTCTTTTAAACATAATACTGAAAAGTTAAATTGAGGTCTTTCATCTGAAAAAATAGTGGCAATAAGTTGTGTTTTTTTAATCGAAAAGGTTACCAAAAAAGCGTGTACTATTTTCTTATTTAAACAGTGTGTATGTATTTCTCTTTATTGAATATAAATTGCTGACTGTGCAATTTTAATAGAATTGAAAGAAGACGTGTGTGGTTAAGGAAAAATGGAAAAAAGTAGGAATATATTCTTCCGAATAAAAAAGTGTATGCCTTTTGTGTGTTGTGGATCCCTCTCTACCTTCTCGGTATATAAAGTATAAATAATGAGCTAAATTCATTTTTGTGAGTATATTTTAGCTAAGTAAATATTAGTTTTACAAAAAGTTATTTCTGGCTTACCATGTACTGCTACTATGCCACATGACAGCCAACAAAATAAGGCCAAGTTCAATAATCCTCTTGTGGAAGTCATCTGCAAAAAGTATAAAAAAATAAGTAGAATTAAATTTCACATTCAAATTTAAATTATCGACCGTGTTGCGGCAAACTAGGAAGCATGTTTTTACAGCAGTAATAGCAGCAATAGTATAGCATATCAATCAGTCATTCTGTCATGCATACGTTCATAAAAAAATATATTCTCAGGGTTTTCTCCTCTGTAATAAAAAATAGAAAGGAAAAGGATACGAAAACTGTATCGCGTTTCAAGTGCCATTTAAAATATGTAAATGTGCTACATCTCTTTTCCTAGAATTATACCTACTCATTTCATCTCTATTATATCCGAAGACATGGGAAGGACAATAACATATCTATTTTCCATATAGGTAGGTATACATATCCGATCCACAAAAAAGAGATTCATTTTTTAATGTATTACTCCTATACATTTTTTTTTGTCATTTGACAATGGGAAAGATGATGATACCTTATACCAATACAAGATTAAAACGTGATTTTAGCGGATGACGAAATTCAGTTTCATTTTTTTGCATTTTTATTGCTTCTCTGTAGCGGTAAATTTTCGTTTCCGTTTCCATTTTGGGTGCCCAAAGTATCAATTTATGAGAATTACCAAAAGGGTTGACGGCCAGTTAATTCCTTTACTTTGGGAATGAAGTTTTGAAATGCGTTATGCAAACTCTCATGAATGCGCATTAAAATTGCATGTTAATCTTATGAAAAAGTTCATATTTTAGATGAGAAATCTTGAGAAAATAAAGAGGTTTGAGTTTTTTGCTTCACTTGTAACGAGAAACTATATTTCTACTATTCAATGGAGGTATTGTTGTCCTCCTGGATGAGTGAGCTCTATTTACATATCATTTTAGAGCTTAGCTCAAGCGAAAGATATTTTTAAATGTGGTGTGGAAAGTGATGTGACAGAGAGTGCATTTTTGCTTATGTAAAGCTTTTGCTACTAGCTTTTGATTCAATTCACATTTATCCGCGAGTACATTTCGTAATATGCATTCTCGTATCACATCAAGTGGAAAACTCCGCGTTAAGTAATAGCAAGAGCTGAATGAAAAAAATGTGCAGAATGGAACTGTCCCGTCGTAATCATAACTCTTTTGAGGCGTTGATTTTATAAGCCTATTTAGAAAAGTATGAAGTGCAATTTTTATGATGTAACAACAATGGGGCGTGTGTGAAATGTAATGCAGGTAGGAATCATGATTGCGGGAAAATGTCTCACAAATGAGCTCTCTCACTTTTGTTGATATGAGCACGATCGAGCTTTTTGTCAAAAGTGACAAAACAAGAGGAGAGTATTAAAGTGAATGAGAGGGTTTCAAGACAGCTTATTTCGAACTATAACAAAAAAGGTACTCACACACAGCACAAGCTAACTACTGTACACCATTCAGAGGAGATGACGGTGTGATAGTGACAAGGGAATCGAGCTGTGCAGAAAAAAGAACTTCACTTCGAGATGCTTTATGAAGTGAGTAGGATTCTAAGTAAATTGAGCCTCTTAATTCTTTTCCTAGTTGTATTAGATGTCAACAACCTACGATCAAGGTGTCAATATACTTGAGCATTTTTCTGAGAGGGAGACCTTGCAAGGATATTATGAAAATTTTCTGGTGAATGCAAGTCCCGATATTATTGTCATTTGGTGGTCTAGACTTTTAGACATATTTTCCAATTCAAATCGTTATCGGAGGATGTAATCGATTTTTTATTGTGAGCACTGGCTGCCACCACCATTGTCATTTTTGCTGCGTGATTGTCAGTATAAATAAAGATGTGATTTCTTTTGTAATTAAAAAAAACTCATTCACCTGGGACCTCACACTCACTCAAATTCGCGCGTGTTATCTGGCACTGATTGAACTAATAATTGTTGGTCTACCCATACAGAATAACCAGTGAGGCATGAGTAATGAGCCAGCAATTTTTTCCTCATTAGTTTCCTCCTATAGGAATAGCAGAAGCTCTCACAGTGCAATTATCAATTTACTAGGGACTCACTCAATAGTATGGCTTGTGAGCTGTTACGGAATAATTGAAAAATACCTAGCCATTTCTCATGTTGGGTTTTTATTGGTTATAATTTCGACCCTATTTTAAAAAAGAAAATAATTACAGTGAAGCCCAATTGTTTCTAATTCGATGCAGTGAACAGTGACGTATTACTCTCTGGCAGATGTGATTTCCGCGGTGAGCTGTAAGCTTCAAGAATTTTCGGTTAAGACGATGCAGCGCTAATTAACCTAAATCATCTTTTGCTGTATTTGGCACAATGCATTTCCTGTTCTTGTCTTGAAGATTTTTGCTCCTTTAGAAAGGTAATGCGATATCCTTCCCATTAAGCACGAGCAGCCAGCAATAATCTCCGAGGGAGTGCATTTGATATGGTCAGTAAGAGTAGATTAGAGCTGAGGCTATTAGCTACAGTAAAAACCGTTGCAGTTTGTGGAGTGATGATGACAAGCTATAAATACATACCAGAGAGAGGGGAAGCGGGAGGTTCTACTTTTTCATAGTATTTTTTTATTTTTTTATCCGCAGGTGAGCAGCAGAAATGACTGCTCAGAAAATCACTCATGTCATAAATAGCTTGTTATTTTTAGTACGCAGCCATTTTCCACTGATTATTTGGAGGATTAAGACAAGATGACCCACATAGTCACGTCTTTGACATTCCTTTCTGTTTTAGGCTCGTTTTACATGGTGAAATTTGGAAGCAACAGTAAAACTTGAGATCCGTATTCAACTCTCGGAGTCATGATTTTTACAGTGAAAGTTCCTACCTATTGCTGCAGCAAGCACAGTTTTAGGTTTTAATTATCCGAGCGTCTAAAATTGTTCATAAGAATTCCAAATACGCCTATACATATTGGTATAGTATATATGCAAAAATGCAATTTTGCAAATTTTATTACGCAATGGCAATCGTTATCAGAAAATCGGTAATACTCAATATATAATTACTAACTGCATGTCGAGGAAATGGATAGGATTTTGCGCTTACTCATATTATTTGATTTTAGGATTCCGTACGACAAAACAGAATTCATTGCCCTCAGAAAGCAAAACCGCTTTAATTTCAGGATATCCAATCTCTCTCCTCCCTATATTTTTCCTACAAGAAGGAAACACATTTTTGCTTTTGCTGCGCATGCGCTAATTCATCCTTTTTGTGCCTCCCTCCCGCATGCAGTTTTGTTTTATTTATTGAACCTCAAAACCTCAACTGCATAATAAGAATATGTCCATGGGAGTGAATAAGTAGCGCATAGTATTAGGCACAAGCAGGCATATACTTTTTGCGCTGTTGTCTGTTTTTTTCACACAGAGAAATGTATCAGAGAACACGAAGATTTGGGGAAAATGCAATCTACAAATTCACCATTAAACTTACAAGAAGTAAGCAAATATACGCTGCTCTGCTAAAATATTTTAAATCCGAAAGGAGGAAACGAACATGCATAACAAGTATTATGCTTTAAAAGTGTTCATCTAGCATCCAAACTGTCACTTCTTTTTTTATCGGAACATCACCGTCACTAGTCACCACCCTCAACTAACTACACAGCCTCCCCCATTTCAAGAAAAAAAGAGAGACGCCATGGTATCGTATTGTGAGTGCGATTTTCGAAGGGAGAATCGCTTTTTGTGGTTGACAAAGAATGCGTGACACCTTGGGAAATGCTCAGTGATTCTCAAATCTCAAATCCCAGAGAAAGAACGTCTTCATGTAAGAAAAAAACATATAACCGACTTGGTTATAATTTGAAATTTACAAAAAAACAGGGACTTGCTGTAAGGCTGTGAACACTGACAGCAAAAAAATACCCTACCTAACCAGGATACGTACTATATTTAACTCCAAAACTACACATCATTTAGGCTGCCTAGGTGGTAGCTTCATTCTTCCCCCTGTGAACTCTCAGCATGATGAATTAGTATGGGCAATAGTTTGAAATGAAAACGCATAAAAATATTTTTTTTCCTTTAAAAAAGAATCTGTGCCCAATCGGCTTTATATCAGAAACATTTTTTCTTCTTATGAAAAGAATTAGGTCGGTCTTTGACCATTCAAAAGCTAAAAAAATATTTTTTTAAATGGGGTGCACTTTTCTATTAATTGAATTCACGCAGGTATTCAATTAAAAAGAAGCTTGATATTTGGCGCACGTTTAATTATTACTACCTACTCACTCATTCATTTTTTCTTCTTTTCAACTAGCACGAAAAATTTAACACTAATTAAAAATTCGCGCCGAAAGTTAAAGGAAAAAGTAAAATGCTGAAGAGTTTATTTTTAAATATGCAAATTAACTTAAATCGCATGCTTCACCGCCTGCCTAACCTTTACGCTGCCGTGCAGGTCGGGAAAAAAAATTTCTCTTCGTTTTTTACTTCTATCGTCGATCTCATATCAGAGCAGAAGAGCCGACTATTTTATTAAACAAATTTATAGAATGTGCTGCCGACTTTGCCGCTCGGATCACGTTTAGGAAGTGCACACCGAACAACGGAACTGAGATACGTGATTTGTTCATATCGCTGAAGACACCTTTCTCAGACATGCCTTTCCCTCCCTCTCCCTCTCCATCTGTGTACTCCCCAGATAAAAAATGAGCAATACATCCTATCAATTTTTTTCTCACAAAAAATATTAAAAAAGATTATCACGTACGCCTGAGATTTTCGTGTAAGAGAATCTTTTCAGAGGAAATCCTGAAAAAAAAATTTTTCTCTGTTGCACCCGAGCCGAGTTCGTGTCGTACACGTCGTACGCTTTATTGCTACGATTTCTCTAACATTTTTTTTTTAAAAAATAATGCTTCTGTTGCTACCCACGCAGAATCAGTGGCAGGAGCTGTATCACAGAATTTCGATTTCAATTATTGCGTGCAAAGTCATTTGTCTGATGATGGTATGGTTCAAGCACATTATATGCACCTTCTGATATTGTAACGATCGACTTCGTTTTCAGATTTATTTTCTTGGGCAGCGCCCGTGGCAAAGTGACTCTGACTCGTAAGTCCGTGAATGCACTTCAACTTCGCATATTTTTTTGCGATAAAGCTAAAGTGCTCCGTCACAAAATCCTAATGTGATAAAAAAGGAGTATTCCTAAAGGAGAAAAAAAGAAACGCTTGACAAGGTGAAAAAATTGTGACAAGTGCCAACTTCTGTGTACACGACATGCTGCACAAAGCAACAGTAAAAAAAAGTGTTCATGATAATGGCCTGAAACAGAGAGACAAGGGCAGGGCTTTTGTGAGCAGCCTCTGCTCTCTAAATTTACTTTCCTTGCTAAACTTATTTTCATATCAAAAGAGCATCCGATGGAACTAAAAGCAGAAAATTCTGTTCGATAAAATATGCGAACCCGTAAACTGCAGTCTGATCTCTGACGGTAGCAAACAGTAAAGGTGAGCATAGCTCCAAGAAAAAACATCGGCTTCGTGTATAAAAATTCGTTCCATGAATGGATTTTTTTGTTCTCGAGTCGAGTTGCCGTCTATATCATCGAGATTAGGGCCAACATCGCAAAAAGGATCTTAGACAGGTAACTTGCTGCCAGTTATTAACTGCAGTTTAAAATATTGCTTCGGTAGTTCTTTTAAATTGAAGTGACTAAGAGAGATGCCAAAAAACGCGCAAGACTCTTTTCTCGGTTTACCACTTTTAACCACCTCCACACACCAACAGTTGCTGCTAATTAAATACTTGATTTATTAAATACCGTGTTAATGATTATACCCAAGCCCTTTATTTTTACGATAATGCTTTCATCTAGTTACGAAAAAAAATTAACCCACCGTGCACCATTATTGCATTCCTTACAAGATGTAAAAAGTATTAAAGTAACTAGAGCTTGTCCCAACCGAAAACGGTTTTTCCTCTATTATTTCAAGTATGAAAATGTAAGCACATTTGAGAAGCGGAGCAGCAAAGTCGCTGCAAAGCCCATAAGTGTTTAATTTAGCTTATGCACGCATAGTAGCATGCACACACATGCATCGTTAACTACCTTCTTCACCTTTTACTACACTCCTGCCAAGTATGCAGCGGGAGGAAAGCAGGTTAAGAAGTGAAACAGTGAAAGAAAAAAATGCCTGTAAAATAGCAGGTTCGTACCTACGCTATCATCCCAAAAATATAATCTTTCAGGCTCGAGTACCGCAAATATTTTTTCACAGGTAAGAAGTTGCTTAGGTTAGTAGGTACCTAACCTCCTATTCCCCCGCCGTCGAAAAATCCCTAAAACAATTACTGCTTTTTGCTTACATTTTTCCAACTTTATTTTTAGCAATATAAAATTACATAAAAAGTAACTCAACTGTTTTTTTTAAAAAATCAGTTGTGCTTAAATGCAAAAAAAAATCGAAAATAGACTCGGTGTGGTCTTATGCCTCAGCATGCCCATGTGTAATCTTTATCTGCTCTCTGACTTTGCCTAATCCTGTTATATGTTGTGCCTACGTAACTAATTCGATTCAAAGAAAAAAAATTGAATTTTTTAAAAATGGATATCAAATGGTTAAATACAATAAGCCGTACACACAGACAGAATCAGATTTAAATTTTTTTTCATGTCTAAAATGGTACAGTGAAATAGAGGTCAGCTATCAATAGGAAAAAAGAGGAATTAAAATAAAAGTAGATTGTATAAATTGAACTAGAGATTAAATGTTACGATAATAGCTCTCTGAGAATGATACAAAAAATCTCTTATATCAGATGGCTTTATAAAATTCCTTGAGATTGCTTACTACTAATTACCCAAGTTGTAATAAAAACTCGTGACTTTACTCCACTTTGAATCCCAACCCTTTTTACAGCATTTTCTGCTGCTTTGCAGATTTTTATATATTTTTTATTATTATTACTTTTATTACTAGATTAAGTAAGATAATCATCGCCAGTTGCAATCTCAATGACTTTACTCAAGCCGTACCTAAAAGCAAGTAAAAGGAACAATAACGATAAAGGAAAAAACAATAAAACCAGGAAAACTAGAACAGGGCATGACCATCTTCTTCCTCTACGTACAGGCAAAGAAGGAGGGTAAAGGTTACAGACCATTTTTATTTCAGTACCTCTCTCTCATCCTCTGATGAATGTCATTTTCATTGAGGCAACAATAAAATGCGAAAAAATGTGCGTTAATAGTTTTTGTTTATTTTTTTTACCAGAAATGTAGTATGCATAGGCAATTCAATCAACTTCAGTAAAATTCTAATTTTATCCATTAAACCAATAAAACCCATACGCATTTATCATTTATCATTTCTCACCGAGAAAATGAATGGATGCCTACATTTATCGCAGTCATAATCTTGATATGAATTGCTACAAACTTTTACAAGGGAAATACAGGAATTTAATAAGTAAGCCAAGTCAAAGTCAGCTCAGACAGGAAAATCAAATATGCTCAACTATTACCAACGGGGATGACGAGTATGACTATCCTGAATATTTTGTTTTGCTTGTCAATTTATTATTATGTGAATAATTTACTAGGTTGCTGTCGCTGTCACTCCATCGTACCTTTTTTTTCTACCTACCCCTTTTACTGCTTTTTCCTCGCAGCGCCACTGCCATTGCCATTCACTATTGTTTCGATGCTGCAACAAGCTACAAATGTCAAATGAAAACAAGCGATAAATGAGTTAATGAGGCTGTGAGCACGAGAGCTTAAAAATGCCGTATGAAGTGAGCGTATTTTCTTTCAATGCAACGACAAAAAAAAATTACCACACTTCTATGCTAATCCTATTCAATGAGCGGAAATGGGAGTGGGCTACACACTGCAACTTTTAGCAAGCAACATTTTCAATCCATATCTGGGCCAGTTTACTCATCCCCATCGTCATATATTCATAATTTTAAAATGTATGAGTGCACAAGACAAACCTGGATTTTTGTAGTGACGACGGCTCTTTTTGCTTTATTACTGTTTTTTATTACGCTTCACTTTAAAAGCGCTTCCTTGAATGGTACGGGGCTCTAAAGGCCTTGAAAATTCCTGTAGTTGCGTCCCTTTTTACACACTTTTTTTTCCATTGTTGCAAAAGCGCCATAATATAATAACACAGACAAAGTAAAATCTGCCAGTAACGACCAAGTAATTTCTTTATTATATAGCAGCTGAGAACTCTTTTTTAAAAAAACGCGGGTGATTCTCCCTGAACTTACATGATTTCCTTGACGTGCTCATTCTCCTTTTTTTCTCCTAAATTCCATACCTGTTATCCTCGCGTATATTAGCTTATGCAGATTATTATTAAACTGAGCATATAAATTTAATAATAATGCAAATGAGACAATTTTACAAAGGAGGGAAAAAAGGGTGCAAAGTGAATTTGAATTGTGTGCTTAGAGAGCTCCATGCGCTCGCACACATTTTCCCTTCGTGACCGTATGACTGATTAGCCTACTTTTCTTATCCGTTTTGTGACGAGTATGATGACGGATGAACATTTAGTTCCACCGTGAAAATGTGCTGAAGAGAGCTCAGGTATTAAGGAAAAACCAACTTAATAGCATTTTTCTAACGGTCAATGATAAAACCGTGATAAAATTGGGTGTTAAGTGTGGTATTTGATGATTCCTCAGCAGCTCGGTTTTTTATTGCGAGGGTGGTTAGTGGTGGGTGAAGTTATATGGACTGGGGCTCACCGCACCAGGACCAGACCTGACTGCGTAAATGACATATCCCTTTATTGTTTTGCGTTCGAGTAGAAAAAAAGCTGACTTCTTTAAAAAAAATGGCACTTGTGATAAAATACGCTCTGACTCTTTACTGGTTATGCATAAATGCATATCGAGGCAATTAAAAAGATTCTCATTTTTTAGTGTCCGCATTTTTTTCCGACACGGTTAGATAAGAGATATCAAAAAAGAATAATTTTTTTCCCGGGATATATATACCCTTCCCAGTGGGGATTCACATAGAAGTACGCAATTAATCAATCATAACGTGTTCTCTCGCCGGTGGGTGCAAAATCGCAAATATTTCACACTGCACTGCCATTTTTTAGAAACCCATAATCAAAGTGAGATGTGATGATTCGACATGTCATATCATTTCCTCGTTTTCCTTTCCTGAAGAGGTTGATTGGATGACTGACCATTACCAATCTCCCACATTTTTACTCACGTTTTGCCCTCCTCACGTCCAAATAAACGGAACACGTTTTTATTTGAGAGTAGAGAAAAACAGATGCCCGAAACACGGGAGATATAGTAAGTGCACGGAGGCGTTAATGAGGAAGTATCGACGTAACAATATTATTACGCTTTTTCTACCTAAAGCTCAACAAAAATAAAAAGGAAGATGAGTAGCAAAAGGTCAGATCTTTTTCGAAGCACACTACAATTTTCCCCTTTCTGCAATTAATTGCAGTGCATAAGAGAGGACCGCGGAGATGGAAGAAGCAAACTGAAAAAAAACGTAATTTCGAGTTGCATTGCATACATATCCCCATTCCACATATTTTCACACACACCCATTAAATTCCTTCCACTGTTACTCGCACAGATTTACTCTATCCGTAAAGATTTTTTTAAAGACTATCATCAGCGCGGTCATAACATACAACAATCATGCTCATTTCTCCTCGCGATTTACGATTTACGGCAGTTCCGAGAGGAAAAATATATGGTAGCAAAAAAAAACTATCACAAGTCAGAGCTCTATATATGCCTATTTTGAATGATTTTTTTCGTGTATTGTTTCGTTAACTTTGCGAACTAAATTTTTTTTGCTACTAAAACTGCTGCAGTAAAGTTTGCTACAGGGCTACTTGAGAATGGCCTTTAATGCTTTCATCCAAGTAATGGATATCAACCGGGACAAAAATAAACTCGCACAGATTTACTCTATCCGTAAAGATTTTTTTAAAGACTATCATCAGCGCGGTCATAACATACAACAATCATGCTCATTTATCCTCGCGATTTACGATTTACGGCAGTTCCGAGAGGAAAAATATATGGTAGCAAAAAAAACTATCACAAGTCAGAGCTCTATATATGCCTATTTTGAATGATTTTTTCCTGTATTGTTTCGTTAACTTTGCGAACTAAATTTTTTTGCTAGTAAAACTGCTGCAGTATAAAGTTTGCTACAGGGCTACTTGAGAATGGCCTTTAATGCTTTCATCCAAGTAATGGATATCAACCGGGACAAAAATAATTATAAACGGCCCGTTAGATTTTATTCGAAATGGTTTATGGTTTTGGATGTTGTTAGTGAGTGAGAGCACACCACCGCTCGCAGTGAAATACGAGGCAAGGAGCAGTAGCACTCGTTCAGAGAACAAAGTATTTCATCAGCCACTTACAATTATCGTTTTTGCTGCCTATTCTCTTTTTCTTGAGCGAACTCTATCTCTTATTTTTTGCCGGGTATGCCGTTTCTCCTTTGCAAAATGCTCGTTAGGCTGTTTTTTCGTCTTTTACTATTTTTTCAGCGCTTCCCTATAAAGGTAAAGTCTCCACCCGCTCAATTGCTTGCGCGAATGTGGATTATAGGTGAAAAAATAATATGTGTATCCGGCGAACCGTGTAAAGAAGGATAGCGATTTGAGTCAAGAGCGAAAGAATGATTGAAAAGCCAGTTTTTTCTTTACATAATACTAGCATATTTCACTTTAAATTGATGCTCAGCAGTCTTACAGTGAATGATGAGGTGGGGAGATGATGATCAGCAGTGTATGATTTTTCAAGGTTTTATGAAGAAATTGAAAGAAAATACGGAGCCTTTCCCAGTGCTCATACTGCTGATGAAAACAATTTTCAGATTTGGTAGTTTTTTGTGTTAGCAGTAGTTAACAATGGTTGAAAAGTGATGTTACAAATTGTTCTTTCGCATTGCCCTTTCCTTCACCTGACCCTTTCTGCAGAAGAGGTGAAATGATAATTTGTTGGTGAGGATCAAGAGATGTTATTTATACTGTTATTTTAGACCGGTGGTAGCGTAGTGGCGGAATAGAAGTAAAAAAAGAGAAAAAATCCACTGATAAAAGTAATCGAATTTTTTTCTGCTAATCTAGATTTATGTACACAAAACCGTTTTGCATGCAAGCAGCTTTACATCCGTATTTCTTGGGATTTTCAATCCTTATTTTTTACTCCTAGTTAAAGTAATTTTTTGCTATAGATTTATTGGGATTTTTAAAGACGAAATGAGCAAAAGACTACGCTTTTTACTTACTTTTTTTGTGCAGTGCCTTGTGATGACGGTGCACCGAAAAAAAACAAAAAAGAGCTGAGAAAAATTCTCCACCAATAATGAACTTAATATATGAATTTTTGCCTTGTCAAAATAAAGAATGTGTAATGACGCGTAAAGAGAAAGGAAAACACTTAAATAAGAAAGTTTCTGCTTCCTCAATCAATAATGACTTGCAATTTCGATGACTCGCCTGCATCCAATACATCTGCATTTGTAAAGGAAACTTTGAAAAGATATTGGCTGGGAATGAGTAAGTTCATTGAAGGTCTCAGATTTTTAATTACGACTTGGAATTAAATAGCGGTAGTGGATTGTCATGAAAAGAAAAACTTCTTCGTAGTCAGAAAAACTGACAAAAAAGCAAGAAGCAATTTATTGTTCGGGATTCGGGATGTAGTAATGAGTGGAACATTAGATGTGGAGGGATTCTCAACATTATTACACTGCTCTCGCATTCATTACATAACTCTACCGCATTGTTTTAATATTCTTTACGACAGGACTAGGACTGTTAAAAGTGTAGATGGGAGTGCTACTACTAATTTCTGCGGCAGGTATGCGTTTAAAAAAGCGATATAAAAAATTCTTTTCCGATCGGATAAGCATTAGACAGTCAAGCGGGGATGCCGAGACGGCGTGGAAACGACTTGTAAAGAAAACACGCAAAGATTATGGTGTCGTGGGACCAGCCTAAACATAAAACTTTATATGGTTTAAAACGACGGGAGGAAACATTTGTACGGGAATCGCACCGTACCAGCCATAAATTCTTGATTTTGACAGCGCCAAACGTATAATATTCTAGTTGTGCGAGCGCTGTTGGAGAACGTCGTTAATTTATAACTTGCCCATAGATAATGTTAAAATAAAGTGGGTAGGATCAGTTCTCTCCTTCGGAAAAGCGTATTACCTTTAAGCGTAACAGTAGTAGTGTTATTTATGATAGTAGGTGTCAAATTCCTTTTTTCAGAGTACGGCAAAAGATATTTTTTAAAGCTCTACTTAAATCATCCTCGCAAAAGGATATTATTATTGCAGACGTAATCTCGTTGGGGAATATGAAATGGGATGAGAGATGAAATACTCGCACGAGAGAAAAAGGAGTCAAAAGTGTCTTCCCGAATTATAACTGCAAAAAATGTTATGTTATGGCCACTCGTTAAACTGTGAGGACGGCTATTGCAGGAATGTTTTATTATTCAGATTGCAGCTTTAAAAATAATAATTATGAAACTGTACATGTTATATATGGATGCAGTTTTAAAGATAATCTAAATTTAAAATATGCGGTTTTTCCTTCTGAATAATGGAACATTGTGCTACCTGAACTGGGCGAGAAAATTTTTTTATGAAAAGGACATTTGCACAAGGAAAGGGCTATTCTTTTTTAAAAAATTCTCGTACCATTTTTCTGACAATTTTTGTGAAAGAAAAGCTCATCCAAGCGCCTTTGTCAGCAGAATTAGTATAATTTCGAACAAAGGAGATGCGCACACAAAAAATTTCCAAATACAACAAATCCTCCTAAGCCATTCCTAATTTGATGATTACGTGTGCAGCAGATATAAATAACTATAATGACAGGGGCTACTGCGCCGCTGCTGTTTGCTGCCGTCACTTTTATCAGATTTTTTTTCAGAGGCTCATCATTAAAGAATTATCATGTTTGCAAAGATTTGATGGGGAATGAGTGAAGGCGACAGTCAGCACGTCACACAGACTTTTATTATTGGTAATTGCCTTCTAAAAATCGGCACGTTTCAATCTCCTCCTGACAGCAAGATATGACATGGTCAGCTACTACATACTACCCATACACACTCGGAAATTGTGCTTGCTATAAAAGGATCAGAGAAGATTTAAGTAGCCCTAGGAATTTTTTTTCTCTTGTCGCTGAAAGCTTTTGTGTGAAGGATTTTTATGCGGCATCTTCGACGACAAGAGTCCAAGATACATTGTCCACTGCCACTGTACATAATTCAGAAGTCTTTCGTAACACTGTTACAAGAGTGAGCTTCTTCTGATAGATATCAAATATGGACTGGGACTGAATAAACCTCGAGGAAGCCTAATGCTTTTCCTATTATACCTATATGATCCTCTTCCTCAGCTTAATGCGAAAACCGTACCTGTCAAATCCAGAACGGCACCCTGCCGCTCCTCTTTTCAATCCTCTCATCAGTCGGACAATAGAGTTGTGAGGAATTTATTATGTAACATTTAAAAAGAGAAGACTTCTTCCCAGCGAGAATAAAATGATAAAATGAAAGGAGGCTGCCAAAGCGTGAGAGTATGAGACCAGACCAGGGTAAAGGTTTCAGAGGAAGGAAATAAATTAAGGAAGAAATGGGAAAGGGAGTTTTCCCGCTTACGCTCAATATCTTCCGCTATCTCCTCAATTTTTTTTTCTGATACTGCTACATCCCAAATTCTAAACAAGGAAGAATGAACCTAGTCAGATGGAAATACTAAGAAAGAAGAATAAATAATACAAGAAAAAACAGTATTACAGTAATATTTGAGATAGATTCTCTGCTTCAGATTTGGTTTTTGCTACTCGCGCACACCTCTCCTTTCTATTGGGTAGAGAAATGGGAAGATCAGCTAACAAAAGAAATTCGCAGTGGCAATACGAGAAAATAGTAGCAGCGAGCTTAACAAGTGAGCAAACGTGAAAATCAGCAGGAGCATGAGTATAAAAAAGGAACTCGACCCTTTTATAGAGTACGTCTATCTGAGTCTCAGTCCTTTTTTTACACTATTATATTTCCTTCAGCTTGCAAAAATATTCTCACAATTGCCAAATTAAATAGCAACATCATCATTCCCATAAAGATGACGATGATCAAGTAAACCCTTTTCGTGGTGTTGTATACCTACTCATACCTATTCACACCACTTGATGAGTATTATGCAGTGCAGGTCCTATTCTCTCTCCGCACACTGACTGATGATATGCCACTAGTTAATGCAATCTTCGTGAAAAATAATAGAAAAGCAGAGAAGAGAAAGAGGAATCCGTTTGTTGAGGAAAAGAAGGAATGAATCCAGCCAAACAATAATCCGATTCTACTTATCCTAATAAAGAAAAAAAATACTTGCAATCTGTAATTACATAGTATTGGCCACGGAACTGAATAACAAAAAAAATTCCCTGAGCATTCACCATTCTCAAGATCAACAACTGTAGATGATTGAATTGAATACTATTGGGTATACGAGATGAAATCCTGAATAGCAGTGATGGTGCAAGATGCGTACGAAAGAAAACGGTTCTCAAAGGAAACAGAAAAAGAAGAGAAAAAAATATATTTTTTTCTTTGAGTAGCAGCAACACTGGCACTATTGACTGTAGATAAAAACAATGCACACTGCCGAGCTACAATAAACTTGAAACTATTTCTTGTACCGAATGTTTCCTAGTCCTACTCTATTATTTGGGTATTACACGCATCTTTCCAACCTCACAAAAATGAATTGTTTTTTACTGACGAGGAAAACGAACAATACCGTACTCTTTTCATTTGCCCTGAAACAAAAGATAGTGAGCTCTTGTAACCTTTCCTGGTTTCAGAAATGGGGATCATCCACATGCTATAATTTTCACCCTCTTTATTTCCATGCATGCTTATGCATCCGAAATAAAAAAAGGAAGTAGATAATTGATACTCACATTTACATACTTACTGTTCTTTATTGTAATACTGTTGCAGAGGATTTTGTAAAATAAAAACTTTGCTAGATTTTGAACAGTCTGTTCCTTTTCCTGAATCGTAATTCATTATTTTTATTTCACTGATAGTGAACCAAGAACGAGAAAGCTGTTGCAACATAGCATATTCCTGAATTTAAATTGTTGCACTTTTCGGTTTTAAAAAAATGTTTGCATATGATGATCTAAAAGGAAAGTATTTTTACTATTTCATTTCACGATTCCATTTTTTCGTGGATCAGAAGCTGGGGCCCAACGGCTAAATTTTGCTTGTCATTTTATTTGTTTGCAAATCTAATTTAAATTAAATGAATTTACTTCTTTCAAAAAGATTTTCTTTAAGTAGCGTAAAAATGATTTCATTGAGTAAAACTGTGCATCATCCAAGTTTCGAGGTTTTAGTGTGGAATCCGAGAAAAAAATGGCAATGAATTTTTTTTAATCACTCGAGGGCAAAACATGCTGCAATGTGAGGAGTAAGATATGCCTAATAAGAATGTCTCCCTTGGCATTTTTCTCAGTAACGTCTTGTTTTGATAACGCAATCACGACAAGTGCACCACTGCTGCTTGTCACTTGCAGTCTCAAGTTTTGAGCTTCTTCTCCTGTAATTAATGCAATTGAAGGAGCACGGTACAGTTAGCTGTCACAGTATCCCTAAAAAATCACTCCCTTCTACTTACTCATTATCCTAATCAAAACGGTCTGGCTGTCTACCCACTACCTAAAAAATGTATGGCATATTATTTGCCATAATATGCACATACGTAACAAAACTGTACATTTTGTTTACATTTTTTCACACACACACTCACTCACAGACACATTACTGGCTTAACCTAATGGGAATATATGTAGCAAGTTAGGAGGTACGCGGGGTCATCATCCGACTTTTTTTGATAGAGGATAATAATATGGATGATGAGGAGAAACCAGTTCATTCATATCATTTCCCAGCAATTGCAAATAATGGCCAAACAAAACTGACAGAAGACTGTCGGTACTTTACCAGCAACCGCAGAAAGTTGTTGGGAGGAGAGGATGAGAAATTGATATAGTAGTAAAAAGCTGACGCAGTCTCCTGTCTCCTTTTTATTTTCTAAAACTTATTTTTTGTCATATTAAAAAATCTACATGTTAGCCATGGGAAATCGGATGAGGTGGGCACGGGCACGTACGTACACTACTCACGCATAATTTTTTTTCCTTTTGCCGTTCGTATTGTCTATAATCATGGTAATCACCAAAAATCGTTTTCCCTGAAAGAACGGTATTGCATGCAGTGCAATTCATTTTTTATTACTTATGGGGATGTGGAACTTTCTCAACTTAACGTTTCCCATCATTATCAAATTATATGCAGATACTACTTGTTTCACCACGGCCACGTTCACTTCTTTCCCTGGATGACCATATCACATGCAATCCGATGACGCTGACAATATAACTGAATCTCTCGCTGCCATTTCATTATAACTGGGTTACTTGAGAAATCCTTCTAAATTAATCAGTAGCCAATTTATATTACGGCTTCTACGGTCAACCAGAAGAAGTCATGACTTCGAGAAATGTATAAAAACAATGTCCCAAAAGGAATGCTAATTAGAGGGAACGGATGCACTTTTTCTCATTTTCTACCGGTATCGCACAGATAATCAAACTGTATCGCAGCAGAAGAGAACCGAAAGTACCCATTCAGTTCCATTGTTATTAGTCACTCACTTTGAGCCCACCAACGGGTAAATATAGGAGACAAAGGTACATATTTTGATATAGTGCTCAGTTTTTATTTTCGTGGAGGTATCCGTCTGGTTTTGCTTTTTTTTCTTTTTGCATATGTCAATCGTCAACCTCATTTATATCCTTTTTCCCAAGGTCATGCTTGCATGCGTTTTTCTACATTTCTGGTCTTGTGTGTTCCTACCTAACTCTTGTGGTTTTCTATTCTCTTTCCTGTTCTTTTCTGCTGTCAAAAATGGCTTTTACTGTTATAAGTGGCCGAAAACACATACGCGCTACCTCTACAATTTTCTTCGAGCCCTTTGTTTTTACAAGATTGTGTAATAGCCGGGTCTAGTCTGACAACTTTTTAGAGAAGTAGGAGCGAAATCACGAGCTAAACTGGCTGTGTAACTATTATGCACCGGCATCCAGAGATTTTTATCTTGACAGCTTAAACTGCAATAAGCGCTCATCCTTTTCCTATTCTTCTCTATTAATTCCTTTATAACGTTGTTCGAAGTGGGCAGGGTACGAAACAATGCAGACTGAGTAGCAAAATCGCTGTCATTGTCTAATGCAATTCTGATTTAGATAATGTCATTATGCATTAAATGAAGTGATCTGTAAATGAAAAGGTAAACTAACCAGTGTGGGAATAAATGGGATGTCCGTTGGGATGCCTTAATTTATGAATGAAGTGTGGTTGAAGTATGACTCTGTTTTAGCTCACCCATTGTGGAGGATCCTTCATTAATCTTGGTAACTGTATCTAATTCTAATCCCTAAAAAGAGTTATTAATTTTCAGTTCTGATTTTTCTCCCATGCACTAGCTTCAAGTTGTGAAGGCGCAACAAATTAGCTTCATTTGCAAGAAAGAGGAACAGGTTAAGTTCAATCTGTGGCGGATAGGTTAGTTCGCGCACGTACACAATAAATTCTCCGGTGGTGGTATGACGTGTACGTGATAATGAAGAACAGAGAAATGAGTCATTTGTGTAGAAATAGGTAGAAATTAATGTCAGCGACTGTCATTATACATCCTCATAGCTAATAAGGTTGCTCTCTCAGATGTGTCATTCATAAACCTCATTTTATGATTTATGCGAAAAAAGCTTTTTAATGGGGTTACGCTAAAAAGCTGAGGAATGTGATGCGTTATGCATTATACTTTTACGGGAACTTTTTGTAGTTATCAGCGCACAGTATAGTCACGTCCCTCCTACGAAAAAAGGTTAGGTTAAAGTGGTGTAACGCCATCATAATTGCAATATGATATTATTGGCATAAAATTAGTGGAAAGTGCATAGCGTACAACAAAGTCGTAAAAGTTTATATAACTTTTTTCATCCAAGTTTACGATGCTTTTTACACCGTGAACTTGAAGATAATGCGATGTTGTTATTATTATTGAGGTTAGAAAAGTACATGAACCTATGCGCATCCTCATTATTGCTATTTTATTTCCAAAAAATCTTATTTTCCCTTTTAAGTGGAGTTGCAATGTTGTGTTATGAGGAAACTAGCACATTACGTATCTTCAGAAGTGGGTGGTGTCGGAAGCAATAAGAAAATGAAATTATGGCAGATATATTATCAAATAAGCAATTTCCGTTTGGGATGCAGTTTAATTGACACTGTGTGCTGTATGGAAGTAGGTACGTGCTTTTTCCAATTTCATGAAGCAACGGAGAACGGGGTAGTGACCTGTCAAATAGGAACAGGCTTCACGTGTAAGCAAAACTCCATCAAGGAGGAAACAACCCATTTTCTCCATTCCGGTATGG